>NCQT01051826.1:44696-55510 GCA_002740465.1 Stenocereus thurberi | reverse complement strand
CTAATTAATCATGGATGGCTCAAGCCCATCTCTTTTAATTGGATAATCGGTTTAGATCTTTGTTAAATCGATTTGTTGGTAAATTAGTTACAAAGTGTTAAATGATGTTTTTCTAATTCTTAATGCTCTACTTTGATTAAATTCTTCTGCTGGTATGAGGGTTATCAAAACTAGTAGGGTTTATATTAGGGCTGGACCTAATTAAACTAAAATCTAAGGAAAAACGAGGAAGAACCACTAGTGAATGCCTTCTACAGTTTAACTCATGAATGAAATTAACTTGTGTGTTAATGATAAATATTAATTTATATGGTGGATTGAGATTATACTAAGTATCCTTTATAAATTTGACAACTTTTCATCATTATTTGTTGTTTAGAGTTAATTTGATTTGTTTGTTAATTTTTATTCTATTTTTAGCTTCAATATAATTTCAATTGACCCTCCCAAAAGTAGTCTTTTAGGAGTGCCTAGGTAATTTTAGATAGTTTAGATTTTGATTTTTATAGTGGTTATAATTTTAGATTGATTTATATTCAGTTTTAGTTTTTAATTACCGGTTTGTTAGAAATTAGACTAAAAACAGTTATTTTTATTCTTTTTCGATTTTTATCAGTTCCTAGGGTTTATATAGTGTCCTAGTCTGCTCATATTTAATTTCGTAATTTTTGGAAGTTATTTGATAATTTTTCAAAATTATTTTGAGAAATTGATAAGTGTAGGTTTTTAGGCTATTAATTCTGAAAATTTCGATGTTTAATTTTTATTTACGATTATTAGGTTTGGTTAAGTCCAGAAAATTGTGTCCTAAAATTAGGGTAATTTTCGTGATTAATTTCGTATTATTTCTAATTTCAGATTTATTATTCTGCTTGATATTCTGTGCTAATTTCTTGATCTGATTTTTCTGAAATTAATTAGATACAATTTAGAATTTATAAGCTTATAGANCTGAAGAATAATATTTTAGGTTACTGTTTTACAATTTTAATATTTATTTTCTGACTATTATTTGCTATTATTAATCTTTAATTAGAATTTCAGTACTATTATGTTTTCATTTTTCTAAATTATTTAGGGAATCTTTTTACTATTTTATTTCTAGAATATTTAGGAGCATCATTGGATATTTTTCTAGATTTTTATTCATTAGATTTTAATTATTTTAGAATTATTAAGATTAGACTTAATAAATTGGATTAGTAAAATCATTTAGCATTAAGCTAGCCTACAACAATCTTTCCTCGTAGATCGATCCCTACTTTCCTGTGATATAAAAAGTATTTTAATAACCCAAGTAGTTGTTAAATTTGTAGCTCTCGACAAGCTTAACGGTTTTCTTTGTGACAAGAAGAAATAGGATCAGCTATGTCAAGATGGAGTCTATTCTCGCTTGTAAGGTGTCATATTTGCCTACTTACATCTTTAATGAAGTCATGCAAAGTATTCTTAGTTTGTAAATGTTTGTGAATAATTATTCTAGTTCATGTAATGCATATGGTATGAAGGTCGCTTTATATGACCATATGAACAAACCATCTAAATAGTTAAATGTCTTCTTGGTTAAAGTTAATTATGCTTTGGGATGTAAACCCCAATAAATCTGGTTGCGTGAACCGTTAAGTTGTATCTTTCATTCCTTCTTTATTAATGAACTATTCTGTACGGTGTACTCCAAGCAAGTGGCTCATTGAGTTATGAACTCCGGCGTGTAGCCGTTGAGATTTTTTTAAAATGTTTTACGCTTCCGTTCATTCACAGGGGTTTATTGTAAGGCTTTTAACCTGAAAATGATAAGTTTTTCCGAAAACTCTATCCGTTTCGCCACAGAATTTTAAGTAAAAAGTAAGAAAACGTAACGCTCCTGGCCTTAGGGACTGGGGTTGTTACATTGATGGTATTAGTGCAAGGTTCTGCGACCACAGGTCTTGACTTGAGTCTTGCATTACATATAGTTAGCTAGGAATGGGTTCACAATAGTGTGGCACATGCTTGCTCTAATGTGCAAACGTGAGTTTTATGTGAATGTTAGTGCGGTTAACTAATTACATGCGGCTTGAGTGAGCTCACTAATCGAGTGAATGAACAAATTGCTGAGAGTGTAAGCCAAATAACTCATACTCCCGTGAATGAGTTAAGTGTTAGCTTAATCAAAGTTGTTTCACTTGTATGCCTTGACGATTTGAATCAAAAGTTTTGAGAGCAAGTGGTTTGAACTCAAACAATTGAGGATGTTTTAACCCCCCTTAAGTACAATTTGCTCCTCAAGCCCCATAATGGAGTGAGCATACGTACTCGAAGGTTGGTAGGAAAAGAGCTAGGAGCAGTTGAACAATCCTCCTATTAAAAGCAAAGAGACTTGAAATAGATAAGATGTTTTTCATCCTCTGAAACTCAAGATTTTGAGATGTTAATGCCATTTTGACTATCGAGCCAAGTTTATCTTATACCTAAGGATTAGCTTTTTGTTAGTGATGATGAGGGAGTTTACATTCACAAATACGCGCCCTTATGTGCATCTAATGCAGCTTGTAAGTGTGCTTGTTTAACTAATTTATCGTGGATCTCAATTTTTGAGTACAATGATGCAGCTTAAGACATACTTTTTCTCATTTGTTGTGACAAATGAAACCAGACACTGATGCACATTAACTTGTAGAGTAGTGAATCAATTGGCTCAGGAGAGTATTTGCTGTTTATGCTAAACTTCAGATTAATTGTGTAGTATCTAGAAACGTGTTAGCTATGCTGCTACCATTTTCACATTTCTTTTGAGCCAGTAAGTTTAACCAAACAAAACCACTCCATCTATTCTAGTGGCCAGCTGAGGTGGCAGGAAAGGGACTGATGAGGAATTTATTCTTGGTTTTTTTGTGGTTTATTATAAATGCTTTCTTATGTAACCTTATTTGATGGAAATGAGGGACAAAACATTATGGTGCATCAGTTTGGTATTCTTTGAGCTACAGCAACACAAAATCAGTAATGACTAGTTTGGCCTTCTTGATAAGAACATTGGTGCTATTCAACATCCTCTTCTAGTCATTGACACAAAAATCTAGTGGGTGGAGAGTCGGAGACCATATTATATTAACTGGACACTCTATTATTCATGGTTTTCGATTTCCTACGGGCCATCACTCAACAATGTGCCTTAACTTTCTAAATATATGAACTATTGTATAGTGGCAGTTGAAGGTTTTTATCTTTTTGACATAGATCCACAACAGCAATGTGATATTGACATTATAGAGGCTCCGATTCATGATTTTATAGCTGTGAGATTTGTATTCAATATTAATTGTTTGGTTCTTGAAAATTCTACTGAAAACAAGGAAAGAAAAAGGTAATATTCAAAGGTCAACCAAAAGGCAGCACCTGTGGTTGTTAAATCATTGAAGATAAACACCCACAAAGATAATATGTTCTATTTGTTGGAGGCTAATAGGACAAATAGCCACTAGCCACATTGTTCAGACCTTCTTGAAGCTGCATTTAGATCGATTAGAGAGCAAATAACAGTCTGAGTGCTGATTACGTCCATCTATCTTTTTGATAGTTAATGCATGATCTTTGTGTTTGAAATTTTGAATTGCATTTGATTCGAAACTGATTGGAATATTTTGCTTCTGAATCTTGGAATGAAATGCTATGACTCAATTTGAACTCTAATGTTTGTAAAAGAGCATGAAATTTTGAATGACTGGGTTGTGGTGGTCATTTAGAATGCTAGCTGTGTTACGAGTGTAGATGCAACTGGACCAATCCAAAGACTAGATCACTTGTGCATCCAAACAGTAGAATTGGATTATCCATTCAAACTCACATGTAAATATTATACATCATAAGTTACCATGAATCCAAGGCCTAAAGGCTAGCTGTGATTGATGTATAAACATAGGAATATTAGTTGTGCATGTTTCTGTTTTGTAATTGCTTACTATATGCGTGTTAGACGTTTTCATGTTACTTGGGAATCCTAGACTTGAGAATACTAAATTATTGATACTATGCAATGCTATGTGATGCTATTATGCTTAAATAATGCTATATGGTGCTATATGACATTCTTATTGTTCTAATGTGTTATAGGAATCTCTAAGTCAACCGTTGTGGTCCTAAAGGTGACTTGAATTCACATTTTAGAATGAGACTACTAGTGTATGATGTTAAGATGTCATTATCCCGATTGTCATGCCTTTAGATGCCCACTTACAGATGCATATGCATAGAATTATTGCTTGCCATGCGAACTGAGTTTAGATAATCAAAAACCTATGTTCTTTTTTTAAAACAAACTCAATGTGGTTTCCATGCCAACTCATTTGCCCCTCTTCAATGCGATTTACCCTCGGCGCCTAAATAGAGTGAGTAGATGCTTGAAGAGGATTGACAAGGATGAGACTGGATAAGCCATTTTCTATTGATTTAAAAGAAGTAGTGTATGCGAAATGAAACCTTTTGGAAACCTACCGAGTAGATCATAGTTGTGCGCATACATTCTAGGAGAGATAGAACTAAGGTTTAGAATTTCGAGGGCGAAATTCTTTTAAGGGGAGAAGAATGTAAGACCCGCGTTCTTTATTTTACGTTAAGCTAACTATCCTACTTTTTACATTACGAAATCATATTTTTAGTAACTATATGAGTTAAATTATTATTTACGTGCCTATATAAGCGAAATTTTACTAAAAATAATATTTCATCACTGTTTATATTATTAATATTATCATCCATTATTTAGAAAATCCTTGAGCTGATGCGAACTTATACCATCGAAATCATTATTTGAGCTATTTAGTCGTTTCCCAAGTTTAATTAGGATGCCAGATGTAGGGCATTTCAACCCGAACTTAGACCGATCGATAACGAAATTAGGATCAGGATTTAACTAGTGTAGCTTTTGAACCAAAAAGAAAAAAGGGAGAAGAGAAATAGTGAAAAGGGGGGATGAATTTCGGGCTTCAGACCCCCGAAACCCCCGATCCCCTCTGTCGCTCCTCTGCTTCTTCTCCTCTCCCACGCACAAGCCCAGAACAGCCCACCGTCCACCTTCCTCCACCATGCGTCGCCGGCGCGAGAGGGACCACGGTGGTCCCCTACGCACGGCCTACTCATCGCCGACCACCACGATCCGCTTACTCCACTTCTCGCCACAAATCAAAGCCAGGAAGCCACATTTGGGTGACCTCGAAGCACCCTCCATGTGCTGGAATCCAGCTAACCTTGCCATAATCGACCTCCCCTATAAATTTGGGGGTCGAATTTAACCGAAATCAGCTACAAACATCACCAAATTCGGGAGCTAGGGTTTGGTTCAAGCAAGACAACGGACTAGGGTTTAGGGTTCATCAGTTGGGCGTGCATTTGGGACTAATCGGATCGAGGATTGAGGTTTTTCGGCCCTCAGAGTTGAGCCAAAGCCCTTAGAACGGGTCCTCTAACATGGAATCGAGGTGGGTGTTTCTCGCCTCCTAAGTATTAGTAGTTTCGAAATCGTTTTAAGCGTTAAGTTGCGATATATGTTAGTTTAGTTAGTTCATGCCTGAAAGTTTAGTTCAAATGAGTTATGTACGTTTAGAATCGATTCAAGTGGATTTAGTTTAGTTCGATGCATGTTAATCTAGTCATTTTATGCTTGAAAGTGAATTCGAAATAACCTAGAAATGCTTCGAATCGATATATGATAGTTTAAAGGCTTGAAAATGGCTTCGCATCAACATATGTTGGTTAGTAATCTATGCCTATAAGTGGCTTAAAATAATACATGAACACCTTAAATCGATGCTTGTTTAATTAGTCAATTTATGCATGAATTGTAACTTCAATATGAAATATGAATGCCTAGAAACATATTATGTCTAAATGACTTAAATGGGTTCAAATAGTAACTCCGGTGTGATAAATGAATGCCTAGAATCGTATTATGATTAAATGACCTAATTAAGTTCGAATCATAACATCGACATGATAAATGAGTGCCAAGAACCGTGTTATGCTTAAATGACGTAAGTGCGTTCGAATAGCAGCGTCGATATAATAAACGAATGTCGTGGATTGTATTATGTTTAAGTGGCTTATTTAGATTTGAATAATGACTTCGATGTAATAAACAAGCGTCTAGAATCATATTACGTTCAATTGGTTTAATTTGGCTTGAATAGTAAATTTGATATAATAAACGGAACCTTTGATTCGATGTTTGCCTAATTGGTTAATGTATGCCTTAATAGTAATTTCGATATAATGAACGAACGCCTTGGTTTAATTAGCGTGAATAGTAACTTCGATATAATAAACAAAACCTTTAATCGATGTTGCTTAACCAGTTATTTTATGCCTGAATAGTAATTTAAAATGACATGATGACATGCTTAATTCCCAAATGTAAGTCATGAATGTAATCGAGTTTTATGCCTTGTTAGTTTAACACGGTTCACTAAGTGCCTATTTCAAGTCGATGTGATTTAGATATATATGTGTATGTGTTTATATATGCTATAACGCACCGCTGGATGATGCTGCTTGCCCAGGTAAGTGCATAAACACCCTATTACATGTCTCTTTATAAGCTTGCATGATAATATGTAATGATTACTAAATTGAAAACCGAGATGGTAGTTGGATGGTTTGAGATAGAACTATGAGTGGTTCGATGTTCTTTGTGGTAGGGGCTTGTGAGGAGGGAGCCTGGATTGTGAATTGACCGCAATCGTGTGAATTGCGAGGCCATGGGTGGCTCATTGTGCTAAATTGATTATGAAGTGCTTAAATGTGATACATGTGGACCCCCTTTCATGCCATGTCCTCAAATTACATTATCTGCATAAGGGTGAGTTTTTCAAAGAAGGGTTTCATGTTTTGAAATGATAGTAGCCATAATTATTAGTGCATGATAGCCTCTTTTAACTAAATGAATACAGTTTTGGGAGTGAACCCAATTGAACGGGGGAATCCCTAAAAGAGTTTTATAAAGGCGTGAGTTGTATGATAAAGGATTTCACTGTGAGAGGAAGCATACTTATAGCCGTTATGGCCCATACGCTTTAAATTGGCCAAGATAATGTGCTTCGGACAATATGATATGAATGATGTTAGCCTAAGGGATAAGTCCTGGTACTGAAAAACCCTAGAAGACCCTGACGAGTGTAATGTTATGGTCCGATATGTTATATGTAGCCGTCCCGGGAGCAAGAGTTTAAGCGTGAGCCTTAGGTCTCACTATGGGATTGAGAATAGATCTCACCCAATCAGCACCCTGTAATAATCTTATGCCAGATATATTTTCCTAATAAGCAAAGAAAACCAGTTGGCATTGCGCCATTCTAAGTATTTCGGAAGAAAGAAAGTTTCAAAGGCCACTAAGAGGCCAATTGAATGAAATATGAAAAGTTTTAAGGGTTATTATGCAACCAATACAAAAGACATTTCCTTTAATGAAAACGAGCCTCAAAGAGGCTAAGAAAAGAGTTTTAATGGGCCTCAAGAGGTTAAGCAAAGTTTTTTCAAGAAAAGAAGAAAAGTTTTATGTGCATGTTTTGTGCTTTTCTTATGAATGAAATGTGAAAGAGATTTCAAGTAAGGCTAAGTAAAGTGTTTTTACAACAAGAAAGAAAGATGTTTGTGCATATCATACGAACGAGATCTAAGTAAAGTATGCTAATGAAAACAAAGCTTTATGTAAACATTCCAAGTATAACTTCTGAATGAGATGCTAAATAAGATACGATCATGAAAAAGAAAGCCGTATGATCATATTTCATGCATACCTTATGAATGAGATTTGAATAAGACTTGAAATTTGTGTGCACCTTATGTATATCATATGAATGAAATGTCAAGAAAAGTATAATTATGAAAAGAGATAAGCTTACGTGCACATCATATGAATGATGTTAAACGTATAGTTTAAATGGAATGCTAAGTAGTTATGTTATAAAAAGAAAGATCCCTATGCTTAGCCCTCGATGCTTGCTTACGTGCTTAACTGCTTGTTAGTAAAGGAACTTAGTCATTCAGAGGCCTAGAAATATGTTTGAATGGTTAAAATGAAGTTTATATTTAGCGATCCTTCCATAAGGGTTTTATGAATGCCTAATATGATAGTAAAATATGAATACGTGATATGTGACTATTAAAGATACTATTGCCTACAACGGTTTTGGTTTAAAGGGGTCAGAGGAGACTCACTGAGCATGTGATTGCTCATCCCACTACTCTTTCCCCTTTTTCCCCTAGGCTTTCTTTGTGACTAGAAGAAGTTGAGTCAGCTATGTCAAGATGGAGTCTATTCTCGCTTGTAAGGTGTCATGTTTGCCGACTTATGTCTTTAATGAAGACATGCAAAGTATTCTTAGTTTGTAAACGTTTGTAAACAATTATTCTAGTTTATATAATGCATATGGTATGAACGTCGCTCTGTATGGCCGTATGAGCGAACCATCTAAATAGTTCGATGTCTTCTTGGTTAAAATTAGTTACGTTTTGGGATGCAAACCTCAATACTCCGATTTTGTGAACCGTTGAGTTGTATCTTCCATTTCTTCTTTGTTAATGAACTGTTATGTTTGGTGTACTCCGAGCGAGTAGCTTGTCTAGTTATGAACTCCGGCGTGTAGCCATTGAGATTCTTTTAAATATTTTACGCTTCCGTTGATCCACAGGGGATTTATTGTAAGTCTTTTAGCCTAGAAACGATCAGTTTTTGGAGAAACTCTATCCGTTTCGCCCCGGAATTTTAAGCAAGTAAGAAAACATAATGCTCCTGGCCTTAGGGGCTAGGGGTGTTACACAAGAAAGAGAGAGGACCGAAAATATGTGTTTGTGTTTCTTTGCCCTTATTCAGTCGTAGCACATACAAGTTTTATACTTGGAAGTTTTTCCATACCCTGGTCTCATAATCCTAGCTTGACTAAGAAGAAATACAATATCCGGGAATACAATCCTTCACAAAATATAACTCTTATCAAGGTTCAAGCCCTTCACTTTTAGAACAAAGCCAATTTACTACATTGCATAACTAACGCTAACAAACTGCTAGCCCAACCTTGCCAAATAGAAAATATAGAATAACATGTTATCCTCAAAATTAGCTTGGAATCTAGTTCCCCCTTCTTCAATATTATTGGAGGGGAAAGTAGGATCAATTTATGTTGTACTCATGCTGAACAACATGTTATCCTAAAAAAATCCTCAAAAACTACAAAATCCAAGTGCTACTTTTGTTGTTAATGTTGCTTTTATCTTCATCTGCATGTGGTTAAGACAGGATATGAGACCTATGTGGTCTTACTTTGAATGTTCTTATGTAGAGGAAACTTCCTTGGCCATCTGTTTAAGCTTTTGAATTGGAGGGACATAGATATTCTATTTATCAATGATGTCTTAAATAAGGTTCTTCAATTTCTAGCACTGCTTGTAGAGTGACCTTATACCTTGGATAAGATTCTATAGTTTCTAACACTGCTAGTAGTTTGATCTTTACCTCAACGGTAATCACAGTATACAGCATCACCCCAACTCATGGATCATCTATTTGGTGGTGCATTTAGACTAGGGGTAATATGCTTGATATTCCTTATTGGTGGGTAATTTAAAATTAATTCTCTCCTTCAGGTCAAAGATGAAAACATTAAGGTCGTTGGCCTAGATTTTGGGTTTGAAGGAAAAAAGAAAGGATTGATGGAGACTAGATGATGTAGAGGATGGGTTAGGTCAGGACAGAGGAAAAAGATTCAAAGTTAAAGTTAGGGATAAAACATAGATCAAGGTAAAGCGTGGGCTGAAGGCTAAGGTATAGTTTAAGGTTGGGGTTAGGGCTAGAGATAGAGGTTTAAGGAGTATGATGGTGATGACCTAGGTTTTGAGCCAAAGGTGAAGATTGGATGGGTAAGTGTCTAGGCTAAAATCGGTGAGGTAGAAGGTTCCTAAGCTAGAATCAAGGCTTATGTGATATAAAGGCCTATGTTTTGGCTTAAAGAAATGGTAAGTTGGTTAGAATATAGGTTAGAATGTAAGTCTCATGAGGCGATTGTAGGCTAAACTATTGCTTAACTAGCCTTCCTAATGTGTGTAAAGAGTTCACCTATATTAGATAAGATGTGTGGAAAAGGGTTTGTTCTTAGTATGCTATGATGCAAAAGGGTCCCATTATATTAATGGATTATCCTATGTTGGGCTAACACTTATATGGAAAGGCTTATGCAATGCACTAGGAAATGTATATACAAGATGGGCTAGTGAGGTTGTATGCAACAAGCACCATGAGGTATAAAGATGTGACCGTACATATCATGACTATATAGAGGAAGATAGATACTAAATGGACTGATGAATTTATCTATGGACTAAGATGGACGATGCATCAACTCATGAATTGGTCTTAGAAGGGTTAGGATACAAGCTTACTAGGCATGTAGAATGCAAGGTATGCTAAACTAGTAACATATGACGTATGTGTAAGAGATCATATTAGGTAGATATAAACGGTGGGCTACCTTAAATGTCTACATGGACTATAATGGGTTATGCATATATGTCTTTACTTTTTTGTTTTACACATGACTAAAGTAGACCCTAGGAATTTCTAGTTGTGAAAAAGAAGAGGCTTGCTATAGGAACTAGATCGGCTTGTAGCTGGTACAGCATAACACTAAGCAACTAACTCTGACGGACCCTAGGAACCTTCTACTTGGAGCAGTATCATGCAGTATTTTTTTTACATGTTTTTCGCTTCCTCTCCTTGGTTGTTTTGTTTTTGGGCAAGGCTATATGAAAATTACCTAAGATAAACAACAATGAGTGCATGATTTTTT
>NCQT01051817.1:6042-18065 GCA_002740465.1 Stenocereus thurberi | reverse complement strand
CAATATATTGGGATAATAGGACTTCATTGTACCTTACATCTGCTTAAGTCAGAAGGACCCCCAGTAAGGCGTTTTGTATCCCTGTTCTCAGATCAGAAAGTGAGTGAGTGTGTCCATAGTCGAGTGGACTTTGGACGTGTCCAATATAGTGTGATTGGACATGGTGTAACCTGTCTTAGGGAAGAAGGTTACGTGGGTTACAAGTTGTAACAAGGAGTGTTACTTTTGTAACGTGTTCAGCCCGTTAGTGAAGTGGTTAAATCCTACACGAGGTAGGTCGTGGTTTTTCACACCTCAGTTGGGCTAAAGGTGTTTTTCACGTAAAAATTGTGTGTGCTTGATTTCCGCATTTATTACTTTAAATTTCGCTACTGAACCAATTGGGAACAACGGCTGCAAACAAGGCTTAAGGTTGTTTGTGATTTACGAACAGTCTCTGCAATCAAGTGCTACGGCTGTTTGTCAGTTATTTGGCGAAAATCGGCCACCACAATTCACCCCCCTCTTGTGGTTGTGTACTCTTGGAATTCAACATAGTTTCTACAAAGGGAAGGCACATACAGCATATTGCTTAAGGATAGTAATTTGCCAGAAGTAAATTTGAGAAGGATATTCCCTTTACCGATAACTCTAGCAGTCGTAGAGTTTCCCATATAGACGTATTCACCCTCTGTCACATCTTTAAGGTGCTGTATAGGATCTTTCTTGGAGCAGAACTGCCTTGAAGCTCTAATATCGTAGATCCATTCAGCATTGTTTTCCACCAGATTTGCCTGTTTAACCACTGCACAGATGATTTCTGTGTCTTCGAGAAGGTTGGCCTGGGCTACAGGCTTTCGGTTTAGCTTTGACTGCCCTTTGCGAAGTGGACACTGGTATGCTTTGCGCCCTGACTTCCCACAAACATAGCATAGTTCCTTTGATTTCTGGATCTTATTATTGAACTTGTTCTACTGCTTAACATAGCTCAGCTTCTGCTTCTTCTTACCTTTGCCTTTAAACCTGTCTCTATTTGCAGGCACAGCAGATTCAACTAGGCTAGCTTTAGAACAATTTAAAGAAAGAGAGTCCATCTTATCTTTCAGGTGATTAGCTTCTTCTGTTCTTGTGTGGCTAATCAGCTCCTATAGAGTCCTATCTTTCTTCTTATGTCTCAGCTAGTTCCTGTAGTCAATCCAGAATGGTGAAAATTTCTTGATCAGCACATTAGCCTGCAGAATCTCACACATATTCACGTTCTCACTCAGAACTTCTGCACACAGGTTCTCATAAACATGACCTTGTTATATGATTGGCTTATCACCGTTAATCTGAAAATGCAATCATTCACCGGCCACCTATTTCTTCCCTCCAAAGTCGTCAGCTCCATAGTTAACCTCCAATTTCTCCTAAATAATGTTAACATNNNTGAAGGTGACAAACAAATCGAGCCGGGGGTTAGTTATATGATTTAATAAATGCCCCTGACCATTTTTTTTGTCTTTCTTGAATTTTTCCAAGGTAGCCTCATCAGCAGTCTTACGTTTATATTTGACTGTTCCATCAGGGGATGTAGAGGTTTCAGATGCATTTCAGGTACGTCAGAGAACAACACATACTCTACTTCTAACTATTCAAAGAAAATTAGAAGCTTTTGAGACCAACATTTGTAGTTGGTTCTATCTAGAGGTTCGAGTTTTGAGAGATCTAGGGGAGCCTTGTTAATAGAGAGAGCCATTGATTTGNNTATGATAGAAAAATCGCTTTCAAAAATATTGTTCGAAAATGGATTAAAATCAATGCCAAGGAAATCAAAATCGAAGTTGTGCCATGGGAGTACCACTTCTTTGAAAGCGATTTGGGCTCAACCTAGGTGCAAATCGAAAATAGTCGTTCATACCCCAAGGTTTACACAACTAGCTTGCTGAATGCATGCACACGCGGCCACAAGGTTGGAATACATAGGACTACAATTGCCCATAACAGAGAAGAGAATAGTAGAAAGTAGAGAAGGAGAGAAGATGCTTGGTGTGATCTGAAAGTGCAAGAAAAAGGAGGAACATCTGTGGTGCATAATGAATTCCTGGATAAAAAACAAGGTCACCATTCTTACTGCTAAAACTAGGGCCACTAGACGCTAAGGAGAAACCAATGATAGAGAAATCTGAGCCAAAGGACAAAAATATTAAAAGAAATTTTCTCCAAAAATTAGCAGGTAAGGCCCACGGCCTACGCATGCACCTGCGCTCAACCAGCCGACCGACTCGGCCCGGACCGGACTGGGCAAGGGAGCGACGAACGCGCGTGCATATGTGTTGTTTACCCTTACCCCACAACCCTACTAAAACCAAGCCCAATGTTATTTAACAGGCCTAATGAAGGAAGGTAAAGACAAACCCCACTCCAACTCCCAAAACCACCTATGTGGGACAAAAAGGAGATGGGAAAAGCAAAGGGCTAGTGAATGCCATTACACACAACAATCCCCCACTAATGGCATACATACTAGACAAGCGAAGATCTGGCCAAAGGAAGGATTAGACATTTAAGCATCAATATCTTTTGATTGAATTAATACGTAGCGAAGTAGAGCAACAACCGTGTCTATCGAGTGAATGAATCTTGAACTTGACAGACTCTAATTGGGACCCCTATAACACTTATCAACCCTTATGGGCACTGCGTATTCCGCAATAACTAACTAGTGCCTTTTACGGTCATGGGCACACCTTAGTTCTCAGAAGAGCTCAATCTCTCATAAGCACTATCTCATGTCATAGGAATGAGAATGTAGTGCGTATTGAGGGTCATATGGCTTCATTTGGCCACAAAAGAGTATCCACCATACTACCTTAATTCATGGGCTTCAGTCTCATCTCCTTAACATATCAAGAACAGCTCGTCTGGCCAATCCCTTAGTCAGATACGCTAGATTTTTCTCGGATCTCACGTATTCCAAGGAAATAATGTCGTGTTTTAGCAACTATTTTATGACACTATGTCTAATGCGGATTTGTTTCTTCTTTCCATTATACACACTATTTTGTTCAACTCTGATTGCTGCCTATGAGTCATAGTGGAGGAAAATGGTCGTAGGCTGCCTCCCCTATAGTGGCATATCTGCTAGGAGAGCTTTCAGCCATTCGTCTTATAACCTGCCAACTCAAGAGCAATTAATTTACCTCCCATGGTGGATTGAGCTATACAGATCTACTTGGCGGACTTCCACGAGATAGCTCCTCTACCTAAGGTAAATGCATAACCACTAGTAGAACTAACTTCATCGTTATCAGAGACTCAGTTTGCATCGGAAAATCCTTCTAACACAGCAAGAAATTTACTAATTTGCAAACACTAATCCATAGTACCTCTCAAGTACTTAAGTAAACAAAATAATGCATCTCAATGCTCTTTACCAGGGGTATGAGTATAACAACTCAGCTGACTAACAACATAAGCAATGTCAGGTCGAGTATAGTTCACAAGGAACATCACACTCCCTATGATTTTAGCATACTTAGTTTGGGAGACACTGGGCCGTTTATTCTTTTTAAGATGTATGCTAAGGTCATAAGGTGTTCTCACTGGAAACACATCAAAATAGTTAAATTTCTTCAACACTTTCTTAATGTAGTGAAAATGAGACAATGAAAAACCATCAGTAGTCTATCTAATCTTAATCCTTAGAAGCGCGTCAGTTTCACCCACGTCCTTCGTTTCAAAATGAGAAGACATAATTTTTTAGTCTTATTAACAACATATGCATTAGTACCAAATATCAACATGTCATGCACATACAGACATACTATCACACAATCTGAACCTATACCCGTTGAATACATATAGGAATCAGAGGTGCTCACAACAAAGCCATTTTGTACTACTATGCTATCAAATTTTTCATACCACTGTTTAGGAGCTTGCATAAGGCTGTAAAGAGATTTCCTAAGCTTGCAAACTTTATTCTCCTTTTTAAGAATTATACAACCCTCACGTTGAATCATATAAATATCTTCCTCAAGGTCACCATTAAGGAATGTTGTTTTCACATCCATCTGATACATTACAAGACCGTGGATGTCAGCTAAGGTGACTAGAATTATAATGCTGGCTATCTTAGTCATAAGAGAATATGTGTCAAAGTAATTAAGCCCCTTTTTCTAGCTAAATCTCTTTATCACCATTCTGACTTTGTATTTATTAATAGAACCATCAAGTCTTAACTTCTTTGTGAAGATCCATTTGCTACTAATGGATTTACAGCCATTAGGTTGTTCAACTAACTCCCAAGTTTGATTAGATATTACAGAATCTAATTCAGCTTTAATGCTTCTTTCCAGACTGTAGATATCGTAGCCTCTTTATAGGTGTTTGGATCTTCTTCGATGAAGAAAGCAGATACCAGTGCATCAGACAAGAAATTAACATCAAAGTCTTCAATTTGAAAATTAGTGAGGAAGTCAGGACCAAAATTAGTTTAAACTCTAGCTTACTTACTCCTCCTAGGTTCATCAACTGAGATTCCAACAATAAAGCTGGAAGCAGACAAAGGTACACTGTCATGCACAGGTATAGTTTCATGCACAGTAGTAGAACCACTCATTTTAAAAGGAAATACATGCCAAAAAATTTCTGCATCCCTAGACTCACTAATAAAGAAGTCATTCACTGACATAAATGTATATGCAGTATTATTTTGAATGTAACCAATAAACACAGAATCAAAAGTTTTAGGGCCTACGTTTTACCGTTTGAAATCAGGTAGGGAAACATTACACAAACACCCCCACATCCTTAGAAACTAAAATTAGGAGCATAGCCTTTCCATAGTTCATAAGCGGTTTGGTCTAACTTCTTATGGGGTATTCTGTCAACAACATAGGATGCAGATAAAGCAGCTTCCCCCACATATTATTAGGAAGTCTCGAACTAAAAAGCATGACATTCATTATTTCTTTAAGAGTTCTATTTTTATGTTCACCTCTCCCATTTTGTTGGGGAATACAGGGTGTGTTAACCTCATGTATTATACCATTATTCTCACAACAGGCTGTCAAAGAGTTAGTCTCATATTCTCCACCCCTATCGGCTCTAAGCCTTTTTATTTTTCGATCTAGTTTATTTTCTACCTCTTCTTTATATTTCAAAAATATTTCCTTGGCCTCATTTTTGGACCTAAGGAGGTAAACTTTAGTATATCTACAGCAGTCACCTACAAAGGTGATATGATACTTTTTTGCTTTTTTATTAGCTGTGCTTCTGAAGTCAGCTAAGTCTAAATATACTAGTTCTAGCAATGTTGTTTGTCTGCTAGTAATTGACTTAAAGGGCTTTTTAGGATATTTTACTGCTATGCACATAGAGCCTTTGGTGAAATTATCAACATTCACAGCAGATATAAGTTTCATATGTTTGAGTCATTTAATGCATGCAAAATTAACATGGCCTAGCCTACCATGCTACAAACCAATAGACTTAGCAATATAAGCAGAACTAGCAGCATGTACATTCATGGTCTGAGAAGCAGGATTACGTAAAAATAAAATTCCATTCAGATATCCCTTCTCAAGAAAGACCCCACTATGAGAGATAACAACCTTGTCATCTCCAGCAATAGTTTTCAAACCCGCCTCGTTGACAAGTATACCAGAAACTAAGTTTCTATGAAGGGAAGGCACATACAGCACATTGCTTAAGGATAGTAATTTGCCAGAAGTAAATTTGAGAAGAATCTACCCTTTACCCATAACTTTAGCAGTTGTAGAGTTTCCTATGTAGACGTATTCACCATCTGTCACATCTTTAAAGTCCAGCTTAAGATCTTTGTTGGTGTAAAAGTGCCTTGAAGCTCCAATATCATAGATCCATTCAGCATTGTTTTCCACTAGATTTGCCTCTTTAACCACTGCACGGATGATTTCTGTGTCTTCGGCAAGGCTGACCTGACCTATAGGCTTTTGGTTTAGCTGTGAATGCACTTTTGCAAAGTGGACACTGGTATGCTTTGTGCCCCAACTTGCCGCAGACATAGCACAGCCCTTTTGATTTCTGGATCTTATTGTTGAACTTGTTCTACTGCTTAACATCGCACAGAATCTGTTTCTTCTTACCTTTGCCTTCAAATCTGTCTCTATTTGTAGGCATAGCAGATTCAACTTAGTTAGCTTTAGAACAATTTAAAGGAAGGGAATCTATCTTATCTTTTAGGTGATTAGCTTCTTCTATTCTTGTGTGGCTGATGAGTTCCTGTAGAGTCCTATCTTTCTTCTTATTTTTCAGCCAGTTCCTATAGCCACCTCAGGATGGTGAAAACTTCTTGATTGGCACATTAGCCTACAGAATCTCGCACATATTCATGTTCTTACTCAGAACTTCTGCACATAGGTTCTCACAAACATGAACATGTTCCATGATTAGCTTATCATCAGCAATCTGAAAACGCATCCATTCACCAACCACATATTTCTTCCTTCCAATGTCGTCAGCTCCATACTTAACCTCCAATTTCTCCCAAATAATCTTCATAGATTTGAAGGTGATATACAAATCGAGCTGGGGGTTAGTCATATGATTCAATGGATGCCCTAGACCATTTTGTTGTCTTTCTTGAATTTTTCAAAGGTATCCTCATCAGCAGTCTTGCTTTTATCTTTAACTGTTCCATCAAGGGATGGAGCAGAGGTTTCTGACGCATTGTTCTCTTAAGGTACATTAGAGGAAAACACGTACTCTACTTCTAACTGTTCGAAGAAAATTACAAGCTTTTGGGACCAATGTTTATAGTTTGTTCTATCCAGAGGTTCGAGTTTTGAGAGATATAGGAGAGCCATGTTAGTAGAGAGAGCCATTGATTTGTGTATGACAGAAAAATCACTTTCAAAATATTGTAGGAAAATAGGTCTAAATCAATGCAAGGGAATAAGAACCGGAGTTCTGCCGTGGGAGTACCACTGCCTTGAAAACAATTTGGGCCTGACCCGAGTGCAAATCAAAAAAAAATTGTTCACACCCCAAGGTTTACACAGCTAGCTTGCTGAACACTTGCACTCACGGCCACAGGGTTTGAATACGCAACACCATAGTTACCCAGAACAAAGAAGGGAATAGTAAAAAGTAGAGTAAGAGAGGAGATGCTTGGTGTGATTTGAAAGTGCAAGGGAGTAGGCCATTTATCCTATAGAGTAGAGCTGATGGAGCCGAGAAAAAGAAGGAATATCTGTGGTTTAGAGTAAATTCCTAGCTAAAAAACAAGATCACCATTCTTGCCGCTAAAAACTGGGGCCACTAGATGTTAAGGAGAAAAAATGAGAGAGAAATCTGCGGCTAAAGGACACCTCGGGTCTCATAAATGTTCTAGAGGGACAGCCCTTAATCTCTCACAGAAGGCAGCCTAACCTTTATATTTACCAAGGTAATTCCATTAAGTCCATCTCAACATGGACCGCCATAACCATGGCTCTGGAATCATGAACAGCATAATCTTGCCGAACCTCACATATATCAAGCAGTGAATCCATCAAGTGCATCTCAATGGCACCACCCCAGTTGGCTGTGGATCCTTTAGGAGCATAAGAGCTCAACCTCTTATAAGCACTACCTCACTTCATAGGGATGAGAATGTAGTGAGTATTGAGGGTAACATGGCATCGTTTGACCACAAAGGGTTATCCACCATACTATCTCAATTCATGAGCTTGGGTCTCATCCCCCTAGAACGACTCGCCTGGTCAATCCCTCAGTCAATGGATCCACTAGATTTTTCTCGGATATCACTTATTCTAAGGAAATGATGTCGTGTTTTAGCAGCTATTTTACCGCACTATGTCTGCTGTGGATATGTCTCTTATTTCCATTATGCACAGGGTTGTGTGCAACCCCGATTGCTGCCTGTAAGTCACAGTGGAGGAAAATAGCCGTAGGCTGCCTCCCCCATGGTGGCATATTTGCTAGTAGACCTTTTAGCCATTCATCTTCTGACCTGCCAACTCAAGAGCAATAAATTCAACTTCCATGATGGATCGAGCTATACAAATCTATATAGCAGACTTCTACGAGATAGCTTCTCTACCTAAGGTAATACATAACCACTAGTAGAACTAACTTCATTGTTATCAAAGACCCAGTTTACCCAGTTTGCATCGCAAAATCCTTCTAACATGGTAAGAAATTTACTAAAATGCAAAAACCAGTCCATAGTACCTCTCAAGCACTTAAGCAGACGAAATAATGCATCCCAATGCTCTTTACTAAGGTTATGAGTATAACAACTCAGTCGATTAACAGCATAAGCAATATCCGATCGACTATAGTTCATAAGGAGCATCACACTCCCTATGATTTGAGCATACTCAGTTTGGGGGACACTAGACCCTTTATTCTTTTTAAGATGTATGCTAGGGTCCTAAGGAGTTCTCACTGGAAGCACATCAAAATGGTTGAATTTCTTCAACACTTTCTTAATGTAATGAGCCTAACACAATCATTAGTCATTCTAATATTAATTCTTAGGATTACATCAGCTTTACCCATGTCCTTCATTTCAAAATGAGAAAACAATAATTTTTTAGTCTCATTAACAACATGTATGTTAGTACCAAATATCAACATGTCACTCACATATAGACATATTATCACAATCTGAGCCTATTACCTTTGAATACGCATAGGAATCAGAGTTGTTCACAATAAAGCCATTTTGTACTAGTATGCTATCGAATTTTTCATACCACTATTTATGAGCTTGCTTAAGGCTCTAAAGAGATTTCCTAAACTTGCATACTTTATTCTCTTGTCCAGGAATTGTACAACCCTCAGGTTGAATTATATAAGTCTCTTCATCTAGGTCACCAGTAACGAATGTTGTTTTCACATCCATCTGATGCATTACAAGACCATTGATGGCAGCTAAGATGACTAGAATTCTAATGGCGGCTATATTGGTTACAGAAGAATATTTGTTGAAGTAATCAAGCCCCGTTTTCTAGTTAAATCCCATTATCACCCGTCTGGCTTTATATTTATCAATAGAACCATCAGGTCTTAACTTTTTTCTAAAAATCCATTTACTACTAATGGGTTTACAACCTTTAGGTATTTTAACCAACTCCCAAGTTTCATTAGATACTATGGAATCTCATTCACTTTTGATGCTTCTTTCTAAAACTAACATTTGTAGATTTCTTATCCTCTACATATGTGTTTGCATCTTCTTCGATGAAGAAACCGCATACTTGTTCATCAGACAAGAAATAAACATTAAAATCTTCAATCAAAAAATTAGTGAGGAAGTTAAGACCAAAATCAATTTCAACTCTAGGTCACTTACTCCACCTAGGTTCATCAACTGAGATTCTAACAACAGAAATGGAAGTAGACAAAGGCAAATTGTCATGCACAGGTATGGTTTCATGCATAGTAGTAGAATCACTCTTTTTCAAAGGAAACACATGATAAAAAAAAATTATGCATCCCTCGACTCACTAATAGATAATTCATTCAATGACATAAATCTATATGTAGCACTATTTTGGGCGTAACCAATAAACACAGAATTGAAGGTTTTAGGACCTATGTTTTCCCATTTGAAATCAGCTAGGGAACCTTTAGTCAAACTCCCCCACACCCTTGAGAAACTCAAACTAGGGCCATAGCCTTTTTATAGTTCATAAGGGGTTTGGTTTAGCTTCTTATGGGATATGCAATTAAGAATATAGCAAGCAGAGAAAACAGCTTCCCCCAACATATTATCAGGGAGTCCCGAACTCAAAAACATCGCATTCATCATTTCTTTAAGAGTAATATTTTTATGTCCTGCTATCCCATTTTGTTAGAGAATATGGGGTGCACTAACCCCATGTATTATACCATTTTTCTTACAAAAGGCTATCAAAGAGTTAGTCTCATATTCTCCACCCCTATCGGCTCTAAGTCTCTTTATCTTTCGGTCCAGTTCATTTTCTTCCTCTGTATTGCATTTCAAAAACATTTCCTTAGCCTCATTTTTGGACCTAAGGAGGTAAACTTTAGTATTTCTAGAGCAGTCATCTACAAAGGTGATATAATGCCTTTTTCCTCCTTTCTTGGCTGTGTTTTTGAAGTCAGCAAAGTCTAAGTGTACTAGTTCTAGTAATGTTATTTGCCTGCTAGTAACCGACTTAAAGGGCTTTTTTGGCATAGTTTACTTCCACGCACACAGAGCATTTAGTGAAATTATCATCACTCACAGCAGATATAACTTTTATATGTTTGAGTCGTTTAATGCATGCAAAATTAACATGGCCTAGCCTACCATGCCACAAATCAATAGACTCAGCAATATAAGCAGAACTAGAAGCATGCACATTCATGGTCTTAGAAGTAATGTTAAGTACAAACAAACCTCCATTCAAGTATCCCTTCCCAACAAAGAACCCGTTACGAGAGATAACAACCTTATCATCTCCAACAATAGGTTTCAATCCAGCTGTGTTGATAAGTGTACCAGAAACTAAGTTTCTATGAAGGAAAGGCACATATAACACATTACTTAAGGATAGTAATTTACCAGAAGTAAATTTAAGAAGAATCTTTCTTTACTCATAACGCTATAAGTCGCAGATCCATTCAGCATTGTTTGCCATGAGATTTGCCTCTTTAACCACTGCACAGATGATTTTTGTGTCTTCAGTAAGGTTGAACTGGGCTACAGGCTTTTCGTTTAGCTATGACTGCTCTTTGCAAAGTGGAAACTGGCATGCTTTGTGCCCCGACTTGCCGCAAACATAGCACAACCCCCTTGGTTCTTGGATCTTATTGCTGAACTTGTTCTACTACTTAGCATGGCTAATTGTTCTTACCTTTGCCTTTAAACCTGTCTCTATTTATAGGCATAGTAGATTCAACTAGGTTAGCTTTAGAACAATTTAAGAAAGAGGGTCCATCTTATCTTTCAGGTAATTAGCTTCTTCTATTCTCATGTGGCTGATCAGTTCCTGTAGAGTCAGATTTTCCTCTTATGTTTCAGCTGGTTCCTGTAGTCACTCCAGGATGGTGAAAATTTCTCGATCAGCACATTAGCCTATAGAATCTCGCACATATTCATGTTCTCACTTAGAACTTCTATACATAGGTTCTCATAAACATGAACCTATTCCATGATTGGCGTGTCATCAGCAATGCGAAGACGCAACTATTCACCGACCACATATTTCTTCTTTCCAACGTCGTCAGTTCTATACTTAACCTCAGTTTCTCTCAAATGATCTTAACATATTTGAAGGTGACAACCAAATTGAGCTGGGGTCATGTGATTCAATAGATGCCCCCAACCATTTTGTTGTCTTTCTCAAATTTTTCTAAGGTAGCCTCATCAGCAGTCTTGCTTTTATCATTGACTGTTCCATCAGGGGATGTAGTAGAGGTCTCAGATGCATTATTCTCTTCAGGTAGGTAAGAGAACAACATATACTCTACTTCTAACTGTTAAAGAAAATTATAAGCTTTTGGGACTAACATTTATAGTTGGTTCCATCCAGAGGTTCAAGTTTTGAGAGATCTAGGAGAGCCTTGTTAATGGAGAGGGCCATTAATTTGTGTATGACTGAAAAATTGCTTTCAAATTGTAGGAAAAGAGCTCTAAATCAATGCCAAGGGATTGAGAACTGGAGCTGTGCCATGGAAGTACCATTGCCTTGAAAGCGATTTGGGCTCAACCTAAGTGCAAATTGAAAACAGTTGTTTGTATCCTAACGTTTACATAGCTAGCTTGCTAAACGCATACATTCACGGCCACATGCTTGGAATACACAAGACTACAATTTCCCAGAATAGAGAAGAGAATAGTAGAAAGTAGAGAAGGAGAGGAGTGGAGAGGAGATGCTTGGTGTGATTTGAAAGTGCAGAGGAGCAGGCTATTTATGCTCTAGAGTGAAGTTGCTAGAAGCGAGAAAAGGAAGGAACATTTGTGGTGCAAAGTGAATTCCTGGCTAAAACACACGGTCACCACTCTTGCTGCCAAAAACTAGGGCCACTAGTCGTTAAGGAGAAAAAATGAGAGAGAAATCTGC
>NCQT01051777.1:17947-28590 GCA_002740465.1 Stenocereus thurberi | reverse complement strand
CCCTCCCCTCAAATTTCAATTAGAGTTTGAAAAGTCTGACCCCACACGATAACCCGACTGGAACCATAGTTGAAGTTACTAAGAGAAACCCGAACCCAACACAACCCGAACTGATTTCGTCCCGTAGTCGACACGATTTGACCGTTTAGCTTGAAAACATGTTATTTTTCAATTTTGAATAGATTTAAACTATTTACAAGGTTGATATGCAATTGACTCGTTTATTAAATAAGTCAACCTGAGCCGACCCGTTACCCAACTCTAATTTCAACGTACTGGCAACAAGTCTCCAAACCGCAATTTTCCAATAACTCTCTCTGTTTAGAAGCTTAATTATAGATATAATAAAAATGACCTGAACAGCTGAACCCAATGATCTAAATACATACCTAAATCGCAATTCAAAATAACTAATTCAAGGTCAGCCTAAAATTCAAAATAATTGAAACCAAACTGAACCTCACTCGAAAATTTGCTACTAAAGTTATTTTCATTTTACTGCCAACCTTATTAGACCAAACATCAATCGATCAAAAATCTGCTGGACCCAAATCTGAATTAGGCGAAATCTTATTAATTCAAATGTGACCTGACTCGAAATCAAACCAAGTAACTAATTTACCTGCTGTACTTGAAACTAATTATTTTCTTACTAGCTGTTACCCTAATTACTCCCAACGAAGAACCAAGGGTCTATTTAGTGAGGGAAACAGGAATAGAACTTGAAACCTGAGAGTTCAAATTCATTTCCTTCTTATTTGGTGAGAATTTTGAGGGAAATGGACTTAATACCCAAGGTTTTAACTTCCTCTCATATTCTAAGAAACTTGAAGCCCTTCACTTATGAGGGGTATTAAGTTTCCAATCCCTCAGGAATCAATATTATTTAAAAAAAAGAAAAATATACAGTGTCATTCGTAGCCCTCATTTCGTGCGTGACTCTTTGCCTCTCTCCATTTTCGCATCATCTCACCACAAGCCCTAGAATCATCTAACTGGCGCAAGTCACCGTTGATCACCGCCCAGTCGCCGTCGACACTGAATCCCGGTCGCACCTGCCGCCACTAAGCCGGAGCACCTGCGTCACGCCTAGGGGTGGCAATGTATCTTAGATCCGACCCAGATCTATAAGATCCGTCCCATTTGGATGGGTCTAGACCCATTATTTTTGGATCCAATGGATCTTAAAAAGAATCTATATCTTAAAAAGGTCTAAAAATGGGTCCACTACTTAAATTTAGATCCGACCCGTTGAATTTATTGGACCCATTACTCTTGTAACCCAAAAATCCAACAAATAAGTCTTTTAAACTTGTCCGTTCTCTATTTGTCCTTCACATATCATACATTGCTAGTCTCCATTTCTAGGGATGGGCATGTGTACCCACTGAATAATTATCCAACTATACTTACTCAATCAATATACCCATTACTAATACTAAAAGATAATAATACTGTTGTATGATAAATAAAATTAAAATAAATCGCTTTTCAATCGATTTCTTGTGATATCATTTGGAATTTAGTAGTAAAATTCAACTTCAACAATTTAGATCAAAACTTGACTATTGATAAACCTCCATTTTTACCTCTTTCGAACTCAATTTTGACCTTTCCTTTAGTGGTTTCTGGGTTGAATGTCAAAGTTTATGGGTCGAATAGGCCTCTTTTACCCTGAATTTGCTCATGTTAGGTGTTTTCATATTTTTCAGTTGTTTCAGTTGAAGGAAAGAGGAAAACCCGCTAATACCATGTGAAATGTAGGCCAATAAAGCGGATTCCGAGCTAAGAAAGAGGTGGTCAAGGCCCAGAGGATTGGCATGGGACCCCATGCCAGGCAGCCCGGTCGTGCCAAGCAGAAAATGCAGGAGCACATGACCAGGGATGTGGCATGGTGGCACCATGCCGTGAGGCACGACGGTGCCACTTTAGTAGTTCTGCGACTAAATTTACGTTGTCGCAGTTACAATGATTCATTTTGAAATTTTTGCTGTAGGCTCTCGAAAAGGGGCTTTTTTAGGTTTTCGGTACTAGAAACTTTCACAAAATTTTAGATTTAGATCGAAGTTAAATTGAATCAATTTGTACTACTGTTTTGGGGAATCAATTGAAGTACATTTCCTTCTTTCTTTCCTTTGCGTTCTCAATTAAAGTTTTCATTTTTTGTGATGTTTTTTGTGTTTCTTGTTGTTGATTGTGATTATCAATATGCGTAGAGGCTGAACTATTAGTCTTGGATTGGGAGTAGCCCTTATTATGCGAAAGTGAATCATGTTTTAGGTTTTTTGTGAATCATGGCCATGAATGCAATTCGAATTCCTACTTAGTATGACAACTGTTCGTTGAATTGCTTGAGAGAGTTTTGTTCATTATTCTTAATTAAGGTTTAGGAGATCAACAAAAGTTGAATATTTTATCTAGTGTACCTTTATGGGCAATTGATTTTCCTGACGTTAAAACAGCTAGGGCTTCAATTTGGATTATTTGATTACATAATCTTGTGATCTTGATAATCTTAGTTTCATGAAAACAGATAATTAGGATTATTTCGGTCAGTATATGGACCCTTGAGTAAAGGCTTAGATGTCTTTCAAATTGTAATCCCTTCCACTTCAACTATTTTCATGGGCATGGTTTGCATAATCTAGTTATGGTTCATATAGCGTAATAGTGTGGTGAATCCCAATTTAAGATCCTTATTATCATTGAATTTGACAATTCATTAGTTTCAATAGAACAGTACTGTTAGTTAGCAATCATTCAACCCTATTGATCTTTTGCCTAAATTAAGTGTTATAAGTTGATTTTGATGGTTGGAATCAAGTTCCTTGTGGACACGACCCGTACTTGTCGTTGCTAACTACAACTGGCACCGTGCACTTATGGTAACATTGTAAGACAATAACTATTAATAATAAATATCAAAAGAAGTTTGAATCTGAATTTTGTGTTTGAAATATATTCATATATTTAACATTTATCTTCACTAAAATAATTTAGTCAACATATATCTCCACTATACCAATTGTTGGTTATTATTCATTTTATAGATCTTATGAACTATCATGAAATTTGTTTTTGGTATTTCGATTGCTTGAATATGATTTTGAGAAGACGTGGTTGTATGGGGTACTATTATAGTTGTCACTTCTCATTGGTTTTTAGGGAGATTTGGTTGTATGAGGTACTATTATAGTTGTCACTTTCTATTAGTTGGTACACTAAAGGGATTATTATCTTATATCTCATATATTGCCATTGTTTTTATTGAAAATTGTGTTAATGTGTTTATTGAATGGTTACTACATGCCTTAAACTCCTAATATGCATTTGTAAAGTTGTAGATCTATTTAGGATACGTTTGAGATCTATAAACCCAATGGATCTAAGAATAGATGTTAACTTTTAAGATCCAATAAGTCTAGACTGGATCTGAATCAAGACCCAGAAAATTAAAATGAATATGAATTTAAGTAGATCCGATCCAAATCTTACCCATTGCCACCCCCTACTCACGCCTTAACCGGCTGAGCCGGCTGCCACTGTTCATCTTCGATTTCTCATCATCTTTTTTTTTATTTTTTCCTTTCTATTTGTTCTCAGCTTTGTTTTAATTTTATCGATCTGAGCGAGAATCTGCAGAAGGAGGGAGAGGAGGATGAATATGAATTAGACCTGAGCAAGGAAGATAGAGGGAGTCAATGGTGAATTTCACAAAGCGTGGGCCGGGAGTTGGAATCGGGCCTAAATTGGGTGTTATAGCCCTACTGGATTAGACTCTTCATCGGCTTCGCGCCGGAAATCTCTCTCTGTCTCTCTCTCTCTCTCTCTCTCTCAATGGCGTTTCGGTATCGGCACTTCCGGCGAGTTGCGCACGGCTTGCCGGGATTATTCTCAGGTGAACTATGCTGCTCTTTCGTCTTCGATCATTGTTTCCTTGCCTTTCTTTTAAAAGTATTGGTGGAACTGGAATTGAGTTCAGAACTAAAATTTTCTCTCGGTTTCGTGGCTGTTAATTTGTTCGCTTCAAAATGGAGATTTGAAATGGGCTGTATCAATGTTTAATTGCCAGCAGTTAAGGGTTTGTTCTAACTTTTGTCTTGTGGTAGCTTCTCTTATCTGTTAATACTAGCTCTCTTATCTTATTTTCCTAACTTGTCTGCTTATTTTTTTCTCCATTTATTTTTTTCAGATTTTCTTCAGGCTGAGGGTCATCGTTTGTTGGATGTACTAGTATAAGCTATTGCCAATTTGCTTATTGTGTGTTTTTGGGTGGGGGGGGGGCGGAGGGGGAAGAGGAATTCATTGAGTACTAGGCATACGCCATTTACAGGGCATATTGGCTGCAAACTAATACCAATTCTAATGTCAAAATATAATGTTCATTCCAAAAAACTATTTTTACTTACATTGATCGCATGTCTTCCCTTAATGGCTTTTTGGTATAGGGTGGAGCAGATATTTACACATCTATTGTAATTTCACCCCTGGGCACACATTTGTGGAGCTGGTGTAGTGTACAAAGGAGGGATATTCTTTCGACTTAAGGGATCGCATTTAAAGTGCTGAATTCCATTGACCGCTTTGCAATTGAGCTGTTCATCCCATGAAAAACAGGCAAGAAAACTACACAAAAGCAAATCAAGTCAACCACAAAATACGACTCTAATAATCAGGGAGAGAAAACAACTCTCACAATAAGAGACATAACTACTGAAAAGATGAAATACTATTGATGTTGGCCGGAACGACCGGAAATCCAACCATCCTCTCCTTTAAAATACATATATCAGTTAAAAAAAGGTGGAGGACGAAAATGAATAGAAGATGGGAAGCGGATGCAGAACAAAATGGCAGAATAATATTTATGAAGTACTTTCGTAAGAGAAGTTACTGAGATAGCCAATGAATTAATAAAAGTGTATAAAAGGATGTAATTTAGCTATACTGATACTAGTGCATATTCAACTTGTAACAGGCTCAAACCAAGCTTTAAGTTGCTGAGTTTAGTTATTTTAGGTTTGCTTTTTCAATTTTTCCCAAGAAAATCCTTGATACTGGTTTTAAGCTTATGGGAGGAAGACATTAATTCTGTATAGTGGCTTACGCTTATGAGCAAACGACAACGCCTCCTGTTCTTTGAACCTTCAAATGAGCTTTTGAGGACCGTCTGAACCTGAACACAAAGAAGTTTCCTTTCTTTGTTTCTTCTTGCTGCATTGTAATATGTTTATCATGTTTGTAGGTTCCTTCGTGGTAATTTAATGGGTCATGTTTTTAGTTTTAGATACAAAGTAATCATTTCTAAATTTATCATGTCTTTTAAACAAATACATTTTTGCATTCCCACTCTCTTTTTAAGGCTTTTTGGTCCTTCTTGTAACGAAATTCTGGGTGCTTTGAGCTGGGTTTATCATCCATGCCTTGTTTGGTGGAGTCTAATTTTGGGAAATGGAGGGGAAGGAAGGGGAGGAATTCAACTCTCATGATTGGAAAACCTTTTAAAGGGGATGGTTGAGGGATCTAACTCTCACTTATACTTTCTTCATTTCCCAGGCTCCTACAGTCGTACTATCTTCTTACTTTCCTTCATTCGTCAGGTCTTGCTGCTAAGACTATCGTCTCTTCTCTTCATACATGTGACTATGGCTCATGTGATCATTGTGCTTCCTTGGGTTTTTTTTTTTTTTTTTTTCCGTTCGAAGCATATGAGATTGGAAGGTGTGGGCTTGGTCTTTTTCTTTTGTTGAAAATCTTATCTTTTTTCATTGTTGATTCAGAAAGAGATATTTTAGAAGTCATATCTAATTATTACATGAATGCATAATTTGTTTGCCTTCACCATGGAGGGAGAAGTTATTGATGATCATGTTTCTCATTAGGTCTGCGATGTCAAGAATGTGGACGAGATGCCAAGGTATTTGGGCCATCTTTATCTCCTTTGCCTCATGCACCAGAAAAGGTCGGTGCATGGAGAAGCTTATTCTTTGCAAGGTAATTGGTTATATTTTTCTCATCTTATTCTAGTTTCTATTTCCTTAGTACAAAGTACCAGTACATGACATCACATGTATGTCCTTATTGAACCAATTTCATGTACCATTTAAATATGAGCAGTCAATGCTTTTATTTTTTGTTGATTTGCCTTGGTTGTGTTGTTTTCTGAACTGTACTTTCTCTATTCGAGCAATTCTTTGTCAAAGGTATTCTTTGCGATAAAATGGGGAATTTTAGAAATAGAGTGATGGGCTGACCAATGGGGGCAAGTGATTTGTTTCTTCTCTTTGCTTTTGGCGATTGTCTAGGGAAAGCGACTTGTAAAACTTTTGTGTGGCGCCTAACTCTGGTCCACTAAATGTGTGAATTTTGGAAGCTGTTCTAAATGGCTTGTGACAGTCATTTTCAGGTTTTCAACTGCAGCAGAGCTATCAAAGGAGGTTTCCCATGAAGTAGACCTATTATCGTTTGCTAGATCAACTTTTGATCATGCAGAAGGTATATATTTGATTTATTCCTCATTTTAATATTCCAATTAGGCAACACTTCATGGATTTGCTTGACAGTGGGGACAGATGTTGGTGTCAGCAATATCTGCCCGCCGAGGCAAATTTATATTCGCTCGACTTCTATTTCTTTTGATGTCCTTTGATGATATAATTAATGTTGCCCTTAAATTTGCATGCTTTGTACTTGAATTTTGCAATTGATGTAGAAGAGATAGGGGAATGGGTCCAGATGATATAGCACGGAGGCTTTTCATCTCATTAGTCAAAAATCAATAGGGAATAGGCCATTTCTACGTTCTATTAGATTCAAGTTCTTGTGCGTATGTGTTGAGCCAATCTTAATCTTTGTTTGGTCCATTCAAAGCTTATTGTACAATATGCAGCATGACCATTTGTCTTTCTATCTTGTTAAGACATATGTCTGTGCTTAAGACACCCATAGCTAAACGCCTAAGCTGCATAACTAATGATCCAAATTCTGTTACACTAGAAAAAGAGGACCGCCCATGAAGGGGGGGGGGGTGCACATTTTTCTGAAATGGGAGAAAAAAGAATCATGAGATTTGGGCAGCTCTTCTTGTCACTTGTAGCTATTGGCATGCTTCTTTCTTTGTATTTATCTCATACGTCTTTATATGTGAATCAGTCATCTACACGACATTTCATATGTCAGAAAGTCATGTTTATTTTCTGTTCTGGACATTCCATTGGCTATACCTCTCTAGAACAGTTCCATATAATTTGTGTCAAGCAATATCATATTTTGGCATCAGCATTCCTTTCCTGGATATGATTCAGTGCGATGCCTAATTTCGATTGTAGATCAGTGCTAAAAGTCCAGCTTACTTGTATACATCATCAATGTGCAGGCCCTTGTCATTGTTGGTTAAATAGATCCGAGAGAAGCAAAGAGGTCTGGAAAAAGGATGGACCCATTTTGCTTCTTGCTGAAGCATTTCTAGAATATCATCGAGGTTCTCAGGTTGACCGAAGTTCCATGATAGAAAAAGTGAAGCTGCTTCAGCAAAGGTAGGACTCTTGGCTGGATTGTGAACTCATTAATTTGCTCAATAGTCGTATTCTAACGCTGGTAGCAGGTACTCCACAAGTTCGTTTTGGAAAAGTTGCATTTTCGTTGTTTTATCTTCTTTGTCATTGTGATCACATTTGTATTTCTGTGGCGTCATTGTTCTCTTGCACACCGTAGGTTTTTGGTTTCATTTCATACGGGTGATATAACATCTGGTTGTCCTATCATCTTATTGAGCTTAATGATCATGCAACTCCTCCCGTCAGTCAGAAATTATAACTGGAATTTTAGGATTCCATTTCTAGGGAACCCCCCCCCCTCCCCAAAAAAAAAAACTCCTGCAGAGGAGAAAAGCCTACCTAACCCTCAACTCACAACTCATGTTGACTAAATGGATTCTTTGCTAATATAGAGTGATGATAATGTGGTGGAGCTTGGATGTATGCTGAGTGCCTGATCGGCTAACACAACCCTTCCTTTGTGATGGGTTGCCAGATACACCTTGGTGGGTGTAAGCTGGGGTAATTGGGAAGGTGGTTTCGGAGACGAGGCCGCTAGGGAGGCACTAAGGTTGCCATTTGTAGGTTTAGCTGAGCATAGGCATGGATGGGGAGGGTACGTTGTGGCATGTCATGATGGAAAGATTAGGCATGTGTAGAGATGTGTTGTATTAGACTGCATGCAACATAAGGAGTAAGGGCTATGGAGTACAATATGGATCTCCAACTCTTCCTCTCAAACGTATATTGGGATTCAAGTCGTACACCTTTTATGGCATCTAGGAATGAAAGTTGCACTTACCACAAGGGCTGAGGGGTAGAAAGGGGATAAGGAAGCATATGTGATAGTCTGATCAAAGACATATAGTTACATTTAAGTAAAGAAGGGCAAATTAACAAAATACACACGTGTAATATTCAAGGTGATTAAATTAATAAAAATAAATGGATAAATGGGGAAAATATATGAATAAGAGGATGTGCTTAGTCTTTTGGCTTTGCTAGCTAACACTAATGTTGCTCTTGAGGGAGGGGATGAGATCCATTGGCCTCATAACTCAAGTGGGCAATTCACCATCAAAAGTTATTGTAAAGAGAAATTAAAAGGGTTGACTCAACTCGATTTTCCAGCTAAGGCTATTTGGAAGTCCCAACGCTCCCACCAAAGTGTGCTTTCTAGTTTGGGCGGCAACCAAAGGAAAGATTCCTACAGAGAACATGTTTAAAGGAGGAACTCTAAGTTGGCTGGTAGTTGTTCAATGTGTTTTGTGGAGGAAGAATCAGTTGATCACCTTTTTGTCTATTATCGAATGGTCCCCACTTTATGGCATTTGTCATTATCGTTGATGGGGATTAGTTGGGTACAACCTAAAACCACAAGAGATGTGTTGGTGGCTTGGAGAAGAAAGTTAAAGAAGTGTTGGGTCTTTGGATCTTGGAAGTTGATGCCTTCGGCTATTTGGTGGAGTATTTGAAAGGAGAGAAATAACCGGATTTTTAAGGGCAAGGCTAGGTCTATTCAAGATTTCAAACTTTAAATGACCGTTGTATAATTGGAGTCAAGATCTCAAATCATGGTATAAAGTTGGCTTGTTTGGATTTTGTGGATGGGATTGTTGTTGAGAGCTTGAGGGCATGATGTTATTTTGTGATCACCTCTCTTTGTATATGGGTGACATTCTCTTGGTGTCTTTTAATACAATTTTTGATTACTCACAAAAAAAATATACGAATAACATAATAGTGAGAAAATTGACCTCTGTCTTTTAATACAACTTTAAGTTGGCAAGTAGTTATTCAGTGTGTTTTGTGGAGGAAGAGTCGATTGACCATCTTTTTGTCTATTGTCGAATGTTCTCCACTTTATGGTTACAAGAGATGTGTTTGTGGATTGTAGAAAGAAGTTAAAGAAATGTTGGGTCTTTGGAGTTTAATGCCTTTGACTAGTTGGTGGAGTACTTGGAAGAAGAGAAATAGTTGGATTTTTAAGGGCAATGCTAGGTCTATTCAAGATTTCAAACCTTATTTTTTGAGAACATTGTATAGTTGGGGTCAAGTTCTTAAATCATGGTACAAAATTGACTCGTTTGGTTTTTGTGGATAGGATTGTTGTTGAAAGCTTGAGGGTATGATGTTATTTTGTGATTGCCACGTTTTGTACATGGGTCACATTCGCTTGGTGTCTTTTAATATGATTTTTGATTACTCACCAAAAAGAAAAATACAAATTTGGAGAGGGATTCGTTGATGATGATTCTCTGGTAAGCTTCTTTAATATTATCGGCAGCAGGTTTCTGGTAAAAATATTTGGGCACCTGTTTTTGTTCGAGATGGATTCGTTGATGATGATTCCCTGGTAAGCTTCTTTAATAAGCTTAGCGAGGCCAAACGTGGAGAATCTTCAATTGATGGGTTGAGGTGGGATCTAAACACTCAGGGGTGCTTCACTTGCGATCTTTTTATTTGAAGCTTCTTGATGGGAAGTATTCACCTTGGGAGATTCATTTTGAAAAAGGTTTCCCTTGCAAGCTCATTTGGAAGTCTTTAGCACCCATTAAGGTTTCTTTCTTTGTGTGGAAAGCTACACACGGGAACATACTAACGTGCGACGACCTACAAAAAAGGGGGAAAATTTTGCTGAATAGATGTTTCATGTGTAAAAGTGGCGCTGAATCTATGGATCATTTATTACTCCATTGTCAGTTTGCAAGAGTACTTTGGAATCTAGCTCTCAGTTGCTTGGGCATTTCTTGGCTTGCTCCCGATTCTATTAGGAGCCATCTTTTGGCTTGAGAGGGTTTCTTTGGTAGGAAAGTTAAGAAGAAGAAGGAGGAAGCCATGGTCCTACCTCATATCATCTTTTGGTGTATTTGGAGAGAGAAAAACATAAGAGTTTTTGAAAGTACACAAAGTCCTGTTCAGGAAAGAAAATTTCATAAGGACTCTCTACTTTTGGAAGAATGGGAAGCTTAGCTCTTCCGCTGTTGATTTGGTTGATTGTGTGGATAGTTTATATTTAGGATTTATATAGCCTTTTGTATGATGCTCACTGTGCAGCTGACCTTTTAATCTTTTATTATTAATATATTACCTTTTCCTTATTCAGAA
>NCQT01051760.1:0-12802 GCA_002740465.1 Stenocereus thurberi | reverse complement strand
GGCCTAGGTCGATCCAACTGGGCAAGAATTTCCAAATCAAATTTCCAGGGTTTTACACAAGGCCTACCAATGTCACGGAGATTAGAAGCTTTCTGGGTTTAGCAGGCTACTATCGAAGATTTGTTAAGGACTTTTCGGAAATAGCTTCACCACTGACCAATCTACTGAAGAAGGCGAATAAGTTATAGTGGACTGAAGGATGTGAGAAAGCTTTCCAAGAGCTAAGGCAGCGACTAACTGCTGCCCCAATTCTAACGTTACCAATGGAAGGGAAGGAGTATATAGTTTATAGTGACGCATCGAAGAACGGACTAGGGTGCGTGCTGATGTAGGAGGATAAAGTAGTAGCTTATGCTTCCCGACAACTCAAACCATATGAGAAAAACTACCCTACCCATGACCTGGAGTTAGCAGCCGTGGTCTTTGCATGGAAAATTGGGAGACATTATTTATATGGGGTATCGTGCAAGATCTATACTGATCATCAAAGTCTAAAGTATATCTTCACCCAGAAGAAGCTCAATTTGAGACAACGGCGTTGACTTGAGTTGCTTAAAGACTATGATTTGTATATTCAATATCATCCTGGTAAAGCAAATGTGGTGGCGGATGCCCTGAGTAGGAAGGCGCAACATAGCTCGAACATTGTGGCGATTACTCAATTGAACCTCTTGAGAGAACTTGAGGACTCTGGGATTCAATTAGTATCTCACGGGCAAACGAGTGCTCAATTATCAACACTTATTGTACAGTCTTTTCTAGTAGAAGAAATTCGATTGAACCAGGAAAGTGATCCCAAACTCTAAAAAATAAAGCAAAATTTAGAGAAAGGAAAATCTCCGGGATTTGTAGTACACGAGGATGGGACTCTGCGGTTCCAGAATCGCCTATGGATGCCCAAAAATAAGAAATTAAGAAAGCAGATCTTGGAAGAGACTCACAATACTCATTATTCCGTGCATCCAGGAGGCACCAAAATGTACAGAGACCTGAGACAATATTTCTGGTGGAATAATATGAAGAAGGACGTTGTAGAATATGTGGATAAGTGTCTAATTTGTCAGAAGGTGAAAGCAGAGCATCAACGTCCTGTGGGTGAACTACGACCCTTAGAAATTCCCACTTGGAAGTGGGATTCGATCTCGATGGACTTTGTTATAGGTTTACTGCTTTCTGCCTCGAAGAAGAATGCTATCAGGGTCATAGTTGATTGACTCACAAAGTCAGCTCATTTCCTGCCCATTAAGGATACTTAGGGAGTTGAAAAACTAGTCCAACTGTAGGTTAAGGAGATAGTCTGTCTACATGGGATCCCTTTAGACATAGTCTCATATAGGGATCAAAGATTCCAAGCATGTTTCTGGCAAGCGCTTCAAAAAGCCTTTGGGACCAAACTAAATTTCAGTAGCTCCTATCACCCAGAAACAGATGGACAAACTGAAAGAGTGAATCAAATTTTGGAGGACATGCTAAGAGCTTGTGTATTGGAGTTTTAAGGGAAGTGGGAAGGTGACTTGCCTTTGGTGGAGTTCTCTTATAACAACAGCTATCAATCTACCATCAAAATGACCCCATTTGAGGCTTTATGTGGGAGGAAATGTAGAGCCCCATTGTGCTAGAGTGATTTGGACGAGGCATTGATTATAGGTCCTGAAATGATTCAAGAGACCACTGAAACAATAAGAAAAATTCGGGAACATATCAGGGTCGCTCAAAGTCGATAAAAAGTTATGCAGAAAAAAGAACAAGGCCTCTGGAGTTTCAAGTAGGCGCTAAAGTTTTTCTGAAAGTCTCACCAACCAGAGGTGTCAAAAGGTTCAGAGTGCGGGGCAAATTGAGTCCAAGGTACATTGGACCTTACGAAATCATCAAAAAGTTAAATCCTATCTCTTATCGGCTAGATCTACCTGTAGAACTTGAGCACGTACATAACGTGGTCCATATCTCTCAGCTTAAGAAATACATTCCAGATCCAGACCATACCATTGTATCTGAACCTATTGAAATGGCTGAAAATCTAGTATATGAGGAGCGTCCTGTCCAAATACTAGATTACGGGATCAAACAGCTACGCAACAAGCAGATATCATTGGTCAAAGTACTCTGAACAAACCATACCTCCCAAGAAGCTAACTGGGAGACCGATGAGGCAATGAAAGCCAAATACCCACATTTATTCGAGGTAACCCTGTTTGTTATGGTTAAGTTCATCAGTTTCGAGGACAAAACTTTTTAAGGGGGGAAGACTGTAATAGTCTAACCCTAAATTATATTTATTCATTTTACTAATCCATGTGATTAATTTCATCGCATTTAAATCATCGTTTTCTTTGTTATTTCAATTGGGAAAATCTAATGGGTCTTCACCTTACCATTCGGGTTTTTGTTTTTGTGAAATCATTGATATTAGGCCTTGATATTTATGAATTAAGCAATTTAATTATTTTTATGACAATCACAAACGTTTTGAAAAAAAATTAAAAAAAAATTCGCAAACGCGCTCGGTTTCAGTTCTTTTCCAAACCCGAGCCTGTTTAAGGCCGATTTCCGTCCACCAAGACTTACCCCTCTTTATTTAGCTAATTATCCTTAATTAGGCCTTAATTAAGCTTAGCAAAAGTGGCTTTTTGACCTTAAATCTCAGCTTTGTATTTATGTTTGCCTAAGGATCATTTTGCACCAATTAAACTTAAGAGTGACTTTCTCTCACCTCATCTCTCCTCCCTCTCTCTCTAACCCACGACCAGCATCTCCCCCTCCTTTCTAGCCACCTTTCAACCATCAAACAACCACCAAACATCTACCACTTACCACCCCCAACCACCCCTCTCACTCCCACAAGCATCAAGGATCATTCTTACCTCTTTTTCGAGCATAAAGTGAGTAATTGTTTCACCTCTTATGATGACTTTGTTGATGATTCTTGATCTTGTTGGTTTTTGCTTATTATTTTGGTTGTTTTAGTGATGGATTATGCTATTTTTATGGCATTAAGAATCATTTTGTTGATAGATTATGTTGGAGCTGAAATTGGATGAGGCTAGGGTTAGGGTTTCATCTTGGTCATGCAAGCTTCTTATTCAAGTGTTGTTTAGTGATTGTTTTATCCTTGTTTTTTCTTATCTCTTAATATATTGAAATTTGTTATGGTGTTTATGGTGTTTGGAAAAGATGGGAGTGAGTTCAAGTTGACACAAAGTTAGGGTTTTGTCCAAAATGTATGATTTGGCCCAACTAATGTTAAATTTGAGGTGTGTGTGTATATGTGGCTAGAAAAGGAGCTTTATTTGATTTGAATATGAAGTGGAATTATGTGTGGTGTTTTTGTATGATGTTGGGATGTACCAAAGTGTGTTTGCACGCTCTTAAGAAAGAGTTTAAATTGAGGATTGGTATGAAAAGTGAAGGAACAAACTAAAGCAGCGATGCTGAAATTTTCAGAAAATATGACAAACTTTGAGATGAAACTGATAATGATCAGCTCAGACAAAAATTATGATTGTTGGTGGATAAATAGGTCAGTGTGTTAGCTTTAAAATGGCTCTTGAATTGCATTAATCCGAGGTATGTTGAGAAAGTTATGGTCAATTTACCAAACCTGTGCAGGATGGGCTCAAAACTGACATGTTGATGTTCTAGCCCCATTTTAGGAACCCTATCATGGGAATCATGTTTCGTGTCCTTAATGAAAATTTCAGAGGACTTCCTAAGCTATTTATATTGTGATCTTACGTCTCATTTCGAGGTCGGGAGTATAAATTGTGGATTATTCATTCCGTACCCTCTTTACAAGTCCTTATACTCTAAACTTGCTATCGTGCCTTACCTCACATTTCTATGATTTATATTATCATCATTTTGATTTAATCTATGAACTAGTTTGTAAAGGTTCTTAAAGGGTCTTCATAAGCCAGTTTTATTTAAAGTTATCCATTATAAGAACAAGATCATTTTTAACCTCATGTTTCTGTAATGATCATTTGAACAGAATCAAGGCCTAAGCTTTCATTTTCTTCACTTTAGTGCATCATATTCCTCTGTGAACTAGCATTTAAAACTTCTAGGTATGTTCATTGCCTGTATCTTTAGTAATCAACACGTATTTATCAAAATCATAATATTTTGGTAAGTACATCAATGAGTTATTTTAATAAGTGCTTTATCACATAATTAGTGACCGCATCAGTTATTAGTTACAGAGCATTGCCTTCCAGTTACCTGCGCGGCTTTAGGCCAGGACCCTCGGTCTGCTTGACAGGCATACACCTATTCACAGATCATAACAGTTACTCAGGGGGCACTAACATATAATAATTGACAATGTAGTTTTATATGCATTCCATTCCCTATTTTTAATTAAAATGAATTGCAAGCAGGCCCAAATAACTTTTCAGTGAATCTTTATCAGTATAGGGATGCATGTACTGAGCTTTGGCTCATAGTTCGAAATGTTTTATGTGTTGTTTTAGGAAAATATTCAGTGAACCGCCCTCAGGCGGACAGGGAGGCCGGGGTTGATAAATGAGACAGGGACGTTCAAGTAATTGACGGTGTGGGAGAGCTAAGATGCTATCTTGGCATATTGTGATGTATTTTGAAGTGTCTACTGTATATTTAAACTGAATTATGTATTTTGGTGTTATAACTGTATTTCTAAACCAAGTTATGTAAGTTGGTGTTATCCTTGGGATGTTAGAATCTTTTTGTATATAACTAAATGATTTGAGTGTTTATGATGGTAAATACCTTGTTATAGGGTAACCTTTTGTTTGTGGCAAGTTTTCACGTACAATAGGAGCCTCGTCCTTTGTGGACGGTGGTAACGTCCTGTTCATTGAGTTATTATATTTTATTGTTAACCTTGAGCTAGTAAATGCAAGTAGCTGAATGTAGGCTATGAATCATGTACATTTTGAGCGTTATAGTATTGTACAGTAGTTATAATATTAATAAGTGGACACCCCTATTTTAAACATCTAGATCCGCCACTGATCCCTTTCCCTCTCCTTTGCACCCTTTTGCCCCCTCAATCTATCGCTTCTGCCTCCTCAATAGTCCGCTGCATCATCTTCTCCCCCCCCTCTCTCTATCTCTCTCTTGTCCTTTGGGTGTGAGGACTGAGAAGAAGGCACCGGCTACCAAATATTGAAAAATTAATTGGTAGCGGATACTTGGAGGGGCGGTGTTGGAGACATTAAGGATGATAATGTTGAAGAGGTTTTGTAGGTAAGAGAGGATTTCACCAGTGAGGGAGTTGGAATCGAAGAGTAGAAGAAACAGGGGAATAAGAGTAATAGCAAACACATTAAACAAGGGTGACAGCCCATATGGTTTTTGGGGCATTGATGTCTACGGCGTCATTGGTAGTAGAGGAGGAAGGGAGATATGGGTTATACTCTGTTTATCGTAAGAAAGGGAGAAGGTCTGTCATGGAGGACCAATGAAATAGGGCGTGGCAACTTTTAGTCTTCCACACAATAAGTTATTGCTTTCTTTTCCATGTTTTTGAGGAATCAAAAATGGAAAGGAATTGATAGAGGAGAGAGTGAGTCAGGGATCAAATTAAAGTAGTAGTCTTAATTTGAATTGCTTTTTTTTTAATTTTGAGTTGAAAAAAAAAAGAGTGTGGGAGAGTGGCAGTGACCTGGTGTTAATGCAAGTGAGGTTAGGGACGTGTGCGAATGTTTGGGAGAGAATTCAATGAAAAATTGTTCAATTTATTTGAATTTTTTGTTAGAAAAGTACAAAGGAACATGTTCAAAAACAAGATCATCAAAATTATTGTGATTTTATAAGGAGCTAGAGATTGAAAAGTAAATGGAATATATGGATATTAAACCATAATTCATAGGAAAAGAGTGTGTGTGTGTGTATACATATAGATAGAGAGACATTAAATAAGAAAATGTGTATGTTAACCTAGTCTTCATTAATAATATTCCTGTGTAGTGCTATTTGGTTTATTAGGTTAGCATATGCAAATTGTTTTCTCATGGAACATGTGATTAATGTGTAGTTAAAAGCTAGTGACTCCTAAGAATCCATGGAATACATTTGAACAATGAATGTTGCTGACGATGTATATAATAATTTATAATCATTAACCTAAACATTTAATATATAACTATTCAGATTAACTTAGCCCAATTTTTAGGTACAGAGTAGCAAACTCAGGTTTACATCACATTAAGAAAATATTTAAAAGAAACATCACATACATCATCATATATCATCCAAAAATAGATCTTAAGGGCATATGGTTCAAGGATTTGTTCAAACTTTGGAGTATGCTTTAAGGTTTAGGATTTAGGTAGCAAGATTTACAGTTGACAAGGTTTAAGGTTTTGAATTTATAGTTTAGAGTTGAGAGTCTAAGATTTAGGGTTATTTGTTAACATTTAGGTTTAGCATATAGTTTAGGTTCTGAGTTCTTAAGGTTTAGGGTTTAGTGATCTAGGTTCAAGTATCAAGATTAACCCTAAACCCGCTCCTATAATATGTTATATAGACATCTTTAGTCGAAAAAACCCTGAACCATGAAAGTTGAATCTTAATAGCTAAATATTCATGCTTGAATTTTACGGTTAAACTCTAAACGCTAAGCCTTAAATGTTAACACTTAATAAACTTTAAATGCCAAAATCCTAAACCCTAAACCTTTAAACCTAAATCATAAAAGTTAAACCCTCATGCCTAAATGTTGATGCTTGAACCTTAAGGTTAGAGTCTAAATGATAAGCAAAAAAGGTTAAACCTTATGGTTGAACCATAAGATTTAGTATTCAGGATTTAGCACTTAATTAAAATAGTGATTTGTAAAGATGTAAAAATAATTTGTAAAGTAATTAATTGAGATGTCAAATATAGTTTTAAAATAATGATGTATTAATATGGAAAATTTTATGTTAAGTTCCAAATCCTTCGTATAACTTACAGTTGAATTAACTACGTACATAACACTTATTACTAGTTGTATTCTCATTACATTATGAATGACAACATGTAGTTGCATCCCATAAAATCTGTCTAGGGTAGTTGTACATATATTTCAAGGTTAATATATATCAAGTGGCATATATTCCATAAGCGATATTGAATTCAAATGGGTTAAATGGTTTCTTAAAAGTCGTCAAATTTTAACACCACATTAATCACATTTTCCTTCAAAAAAACATTTGTTAACCTGATGACCTAGAAGGCACACCACCCAGATATACCATAAATAAAAATAAGATTAAGAGACTCAGGTTTGCTTAAACCTTTAGGTTGAACCTACACATTGTTGATGAGGTTCATTTTATAATTTATTTAGCAACAATTATATATTTTTTTGGTTCAAATTGTGTTCGTTATTTATGGCACATGCATAACACTATAAAACTCACTAAAGTTTATCAACGGTCATTGAATATAACCGTATATATAAGATTAAATTTATATGCTAAGTACCAAGTCACACCTACCCTATACCCTAAATACTATATCTAAAATCCAACATCCTAAATCATAACATTTGAGTTTTAGGGCTCAACTCTAAGACGTAGGCTCTAATGTTAAACCCTATACTATAGCTCTGCAAGCTAAACAAAATACTATTCCAAATCCTAAACTTTAATCAATTATAATTGGGCATTAGAGTTCAGCCTAAAAACCTAAAATCTTAAACACAAAATTCCAAATTATCAATCACAAATGTTGAATTGAGAATCCTAAACCTTAGATGTTAACTGAGGGTCCAAGTACAATGGTCTTTGAGTTTGTGGTTTACAGTTTGAGATATTAGCCTAACATATAACAAGAAAGTGTTCACGATTTAACATTAAGGTTTCAGGTTTAATATTTTAGGCATTTTATCTATAGTCCAATGTACAGTTCAAACATCAAGGATTAAGATTTATGTTATGTGGTTTGGTATTTAGGTTTAAGCATAAAAAATATATAGTTCCGAACCAATTCATTTATGGTGATTTACAATACAAAAGTTCTTAGGTTTATCGCTCAAGTTTAGGATTTAATAATATTTAAAGTTTATGATTTAAGGTTCAAGCCGAATATTCAAGAACCACATATACCATCTAAAACCATTTTTGGAGGCAATTGGTTATATTCATGATGTTTGCGACATATATTTCTTAGTGTAGTGTCTCTGACACTTTAGTATCATATCCCTAAAAACTAACCCATGTTAACCCAAGTAATCTATACACTTTTGTAGGTTAATATATATATATACATACATACACACGTACATATACACATATACATACATGTGTGTGTGTGTATATATATGTATGTATATACACACACATATATACATATATAGGCACACATATATACACATATATATACATATATATGTATATATATGTTTGTGTATATATATGCATGCATACATACATACATACATACATATATATATATATATATATGTATATATATACACGTGCGTGTGTGTATACGCGCGCGCACACACATATATATGTATGTGTATATATGTGTACACACACACACACACACACACACATATATATATATACATATACATATACATACATTTATATATATATATGTATATGTGGATATATATATATATATATATATATATATATATATATATATATGCATATATATATATGCGCGGACACACTCACACACATACTATAAATACATTTATTTAATGAACAAAATTCGGTATAAAATAATAATAAATTATATCAAGTACCAGTTAGGTTTATTCTTAATAAATGCAAAAATTAACATATAAATGCAAGGACTTATGGTTAGGATTTAGGTTTTAGTATAGTGATGAAGATTTTATAGTCTTTAAAGTTTAACCAACAAATGTCTAAATTTTTAAAATTAATAACAACAACACTAGCCATTAAATTGGATTTTCGATAATTTCAATTTATTGAATTCTAAATGAGATTAACTATATTTATTAGAAAATTTATAATTTTTACAAAATAATTATTCGAAGACTAATTAATTTCGCTCCTCTTTCTCAGTCACAATTAAAAATGATAAATAAGTTACTACTCATGTTGAGTTTAGTTTTCTAGTTACATTTGAATCTTGTATTAAGTCCAATGGTATTAAAATTCATAATTTTCAAGTGTACTACAGCAATTAATCTAATAAGTTGACCTACAAAATATTATTAATAAAATTATTCATAAAAAATATAGGCTGATTCTATTCATTCTTAGTTAAATTATGTTTGGATTAAATTAATACATGTAGAGAAGAAAAATATGCTTAGAATACATTGAAGATTAAAAAATAAAGGGAAACGTGGGAAGGAAGCAATAGGATGAAGAAGCAGATCATAGGGTGGGGGAAGAGTGAGATTGATGAGGATGACACTATATTGGAGGGGCCATGGAAGTTAGAACCAGAGGCATGGGCGCAGCGGTGGGGTCGTGGGGTCTTTTTTACTATGAGAGAGAGACAAAATGTAATGGGGCATTTTTGGGAGATCAGCATTTCACGTAGCCCAAGAGGCACCATAGAAGGCAACAAACTAAAGGAAAAGCACCAAAGGTGAAAGACCAAATTAGTCCAACATCTAGAGGTAAATTTCCCAAACTGTTATGTACTGGCTGGAGGCTCCCCAAAAATTTAGCCATCTCCCTTTCCAAAAAAAAAAAAAAAGAATCTATCATCTCTAATCATCCGACAAATCCGTCCAAAGAATGTTGAGTTTTGGATAGGATTTTGGAACAAGAACTCGTTTGATTATAATTGTTAGGGTTAGGATGGCAATTTATACAATCCAGTGGTGTGTTCATACTATCAGCGATGATATATACATGTTTTTCAAAAAGCGATGATATATACATGTTTTTCAAAGCGACATCTTACAAGATGTCAACTTTTTAAGATGCCAATTTTTTTTTTAAAAAAAAAGAAAACTAGAAATAGGCAAAGACATGGGATATTGATTGATTTTCCTAAACAATGCAAATTGTTTNNNATTCCCTCTAATTAATTATGGTATGCAATTAGGAGAATATTCCTCCATTGTTAATTTGTTAATTACAGTACTTGCAATTTCATCATAGGCACGTGTTGTTCTTGTTCATATTCATATTATTCATTAAGTGTTGTTCATATTATTTAATTTCGGTTTTTCCGGCAATGGCAAAATCTCTTCGGGTGCAATGTATAGATGTTGATCAGTGACAAAATCTTGATTTTACGACTTTAGTGGTATGTTCTCGAAAAAGATTAGTCTCAGTTCAAAGTATTTTGAAATTCAATATTTTTTCAGAATGATATATAGTTGAAAAAGAAGGCTAGTCTTGGATTATACTATTGTTTTGGAGTGATAGCTTATATACATTTTTAAAGAAAAATATAATATTACAAAGCTAATTATATTATTAAAACGAATTAACGATGTTGGATTTAAATTTGATGGGGGTGGCGCGTGGGAAGGGAAATATTGTTTGTTCATTTTATTAGGTCCAATTGTTCAAAAATAAAAGTTTTGTACCAAGTTTTTTAAAAAAAAATTAAGAGGGGAGGCGTGATGTGAGAGTAAAAATTTTGCTTCCACTTAATTTTGTTGATAGAAATTTGCAGTAGACGTGGCCCGCATCAGCATCTCAAATTTTCTTTTCGATACGATATTGATATCCAAGTAATGTGTAGTTCTTTTCATTTTGTTTTCTTCTTTAGCCGTGAGAGAAATCTGCTACTGCATAACCTAGAATTTGTTTACTAATTTTGTGAAGTGCTCATGAAACAATCATATATAGTCAGTCTTTTTAATCCACTTGACTTGTCTGTTGACTATTTGCTTTCTGTAATCTAGATCATCGAATATGATTTACAAATTACAGCTGAGTCTTAATGCACTATGGATGCATCAAAAAATATTAAATATGCCAATTTGCTGCTGAATTACTTTGTTCTTAGACGGATTAGTGCTTTGTGCCTTAATTGGTAATCTGATGGATGTCATGGAAAGTTGCGATCTCCAGAACCATTTAAGTTTTTAAAAATAAAAGGCATAAATAAGATTTGTTAATAACTTGTAGCTTGTGAGTTGCATTAAGGCCTTGCAAATGCAAAGCTCTATTAATGGATGTGATTTGTTAATCACTTTGTTACTTGTTCATGTGATTTTACGATTTGGGGTTGTGATTTTTATGTAGTTTCTCATGTGATTTTAGTATTGTTCGTTTACAAGATACTGCTCGTTCATAATATAAAGTCACATTTGATCACTTGCGGGATTTATAATTGTTTCCCCAAATTGCATCAAGAGATTCTTTCAATTGACATTTGTCTTTTTGCATATAGTATTTCATTTACTACTGCGATGTGTTTGGATATGTATATATTTTAGTATTGTTTGTTCATTTTATTAGGTCAAATTGTTAAGCAGTATTACTATGGCATTATTTGCTCAACTAACATTAGTAGATTGTTTCATGACAGTGATNNNTTGATTATGTCTAATTAGTTGATGATTTCTTTCATAAGTTTTAAGCAGATTGTTGGTAGAATCATAATTTATTATTTGAAATTCTAATTCATTGCAAGTTTACTTAATAATTATGTGTTCTTTCATGTTATGTAGGTCTATATCATCATGATCAAACAAGGCTATGCAAAAGAAGGCAACAAACAAGCACAACGGTGTCATCAAGGAAGGTGCTCTGGAAGACGCTCCTAGAAAAAGCGCTGTGCAAACTACTTATTGATGTAAAAAATAAGCCGTAAGCGCACGGTGTCAATTTGTTGCCAGATCGGGTGAATATGAGTCATCCCATGAAGATAATATAATCAAATTTTACCCCTTAATTTGCTTGATTTTAGACGAAAATTAGCCTATGTAGAAAAATACCTGAGATTATCTAACACTAATTAAGCTAAATGAAGTGAAAAATAAATTAATAAATAAATAAACAAGAGAAGAAAAAATTGAAAATATTACTCTAGACTCTTAAAAAAATAAAAATCAAACCTATAGAAAAAAACTCAAATAATAAACAAAGTAAACAGATTAAGAGATATTGTCTGAATAAACAAAATTAAGCCCAACTGTAAAATAAAATGAACATAAGGCAAAGATTGTTCTATGACAGAGACACACTAAAATTAAAACAATTAATCTAATTGTAAGTTGTAACGCTACATGAACCTACATGATGCTGAACACAAGAAAGAATAAATAAATCAAAATTTAGAGAGCAAAAATAAAGAAGGAAAGTCTATTGGGAACATGATAGGGGGAAAATAAATTTTAAAAAAGGCTCAACTAAAGACCCAAGCAAAAGTGAAAGACACACAAAGGAAACCAAAGATGCAGAGAGGCCAAAGAGTAATTAATGAAATGAAAGAAGCGGGAAAGGAGGAAAGTCGTCTATCAACCACCTAGAAAGCTAATAAAATAAAATAAAATAAAATAAAACAAAAATAAATTGAATTAAGCAAAATGAGAAAAGCATGGCATAAAGAAGATTAAAATAGAGCAACAATACTCTTAAACGAAAAGAAAAACAGAGTATGAAATTGTAAGAAGCAGAGTACTCAACGACTCAAAATTGAACTAAAATTCTACAAATTAATTCAACTGGCAGTTAAATTCTCAGCAAAAGTACAAAATGGAGAGAAAGGACTTGCTATTCAACTATTTGAAGCTTTCAATAATGGCTTCCCCGGCCCCTAAACCAACAATGAAAGGGGACTCCAAAATTAATAAAATCTGAAACAGGGGAGAGAATATTGAAAGAGAACAAGAGTACAATTATCTAAGGCTGCTTTTTGTTAATGATTTCAGACTTCCCCC
>NCQT01051749.1:787-16321 GCA_002740465.1 Stenocereus thurberi | reverse complement strand
GGGCGTAAAGCAGAGGTTTGGACCCCAAGGTACTCACGTGAAGTTCTAACTTCCGAAATTCCTCACACAACTCTCTTGGAAGCGTTAATAAATAGTTCAGTGTTGGATATGGCTGGCGACTCAATGCATCTGCCACTAGATTAGCCTTCCTTGGATGGTATTGAAAGTGGACATCGTAATTCTTTGGGAATTATGGGCACCTAGTCTGTCTCAAATTCAGATCCTTTTGCGAGAAAAGGTACCATAGACTCTGGTGGTAGGTGAATACTTCACAACGGATTCCGTACAGATAATGCCTCCAGATCTCAAAGGTGATGATGATTATGTAAAGATAATTATGGAGTATTTTGAGGGAAAATGAACTTGTAAGGTGATGATGAAAGAAGAAGCTTTATTACATGATTTTAAGGAATGATTTAGATGGGGATTTATATGAAAAGAAATGGGAAAGCAAAAGCAGTGTGGCTATGACCTGGCAGAAAACAGGGGTCATTTTGCTAACAAACTGGTAAGGATCAGGCCAGCCAAAAATTATAATTTTTAGTGTGTAGATAGAACAATGAGTTATCTTTTAAATGCCTTTTGAATCACTTCATTTCAAGTTGTGTGGAAAACGGTATGGCTATTTTACTAGAGCTGCACAGGTTCAACAAAAAACTGACGCACTTGTATTCTTGTCCTATTTTGGGAACTCTATTGCGGAAATCATATTTTTTGTTGTAAATGAACATTTTTTGGGGCTTCTTAATCTTTCTATATTGGGTTTTAGGTCAACATTTGAGGTCAAGAGTGAAAGTTATGAATTTTTGAAGTGAACTGACCTGCTTTGGCACAAATTGGGCTGTTATTGTAATTTCCGCACAGCGTATACTAGGAGGAAAATTTTGAAAATTGTATTGTACATTGTCCATATTATTTTCGAATTTCCTATAAGATTTCATGAATTTTGATTGGGTATTTTGAGTTTGGTGATTTTTGAAAGCATTTTAGGTAATTGTGTAAAGAGCAACAATAAAGATTGAGTGAGATTGATCATGCACTCATTTTGTGTATTTTGGGCCAAGTAAGGTCATTTAATGGGAAAATGAATATTCATGATCTTTTATAGAGCTTTTAGCTTGATTAATGAGAAAGAAGAAGACAAGTATACAATTTGGGAGCTTGTTTATGGGCTTTGAATCAATTATGGATTTTACAAAGAAAATATTGAGCTTAATAGCGTCTATTCAGTTCAATGACTCATTTGGGGTGGAATTCTATCTAATAGATTTATGAATTAAATATGAGAACTGGGGAGAATTTTTGACTCAGAAATCATATTTATCTGATCAAGTTATTGCAGTTTGTGCTATTTTGAACCAAGATATATCTCTCTTGGCCTCAAGCCTTTATTACTTACTTAATTCAGAATGTATCAAATGTATTTATCAAGCCAATCTAGTGTACTCGCTGTACATGTTATCTTGATCTGAGCTATACATCAGCGAGCCTTAAACCCGCATAGCAACTATATCAGAAAAAGCCACAATCACTCTCTCATTTGTCACCATCAAGGCCTTTTCCTTTGTAATCACATTTATCTTATTGTGGTCTATTTTACTTTCATTTACTTTATATCGGATTAAATTACTTTTATTAATCCAGTTTTGAAGTTATATTGAAATACCCAAGTTATGTATGCCATTTAACTACTCAATTTCTATTGCACATACTTATCTCAATATACTTACTCAATTATGTGAGTAAGATCATTTACTGACTACACATACCTATAATGACATTTATGAAACAGAATTAACGCCTAGTTATCGTTTCCCATTATGCATAAGTGTTATCAAGTTAGAACATATTTATAAAGTTAGATGACATTTTTTTTAAGCAGTCAAGGTACGTCCATTGCCTGTATCTTTAAAAAGCAAAACATGTTTATCAAGCTATAATTCTTAATGAGTTTATCAATGAATCAGTTTATACAGTGTTTTGGCATTTAACTTGTGACCTCGTCAGATATCATCTATAGCGTATCAGCCCATCATTTACCCACGCGGCTTCAAGCCAGCTCTTAATCGGATTGGCAGGTGTACACCTATGTATGGATCATATCATTGCAAGAGGTTCTCATCCAGATAATAATGAGCAATTTAGTTTTATATTACTTTCATTTTCATTATTATTGTGAACTAAATGAATTACAAAGGCAGATATCTATCAACGGTGTTTCAATGCTCATTTTATAATATAGGAACACATGTACTGCATTTTGCTTACATTATCAAATTTTTTTTCATGTTTTCCATTTTCGGTGATGAAGTATCACATGTTTCTCCATTTAGCAACCTCTTTTCGATATCATCAGATGCTCACAGTGGATTCAGCATAGCATGAATGTTGGGATCAACCTCAGGGTCAAGTTGGATCTATATTCAATATACTTGTGTAGTGTTGAGTGCCAGTTAGCACATGGTATGATTGAATCGATTGTATTGAAGTTGAACAATTATGTACTTTTGTCTTAAAGTGTTTCAGTTTAATAGTTATTGTGATTGTGAATATGAGTTGTAAGATTAAATGGTTTCAGTGAACCTTGTCCTCACCAGGCCGGCACTAGCGCCTTCTATCATTAAGTTTTCCGCTGCAGTTTTCTATAAATCTTGTCATTAGCATTTTAGGAGTGTTACAACTCATCCACACCCTTACAACATGTAATGGTTGAATTAAAGCAGGGGTATCAAAGTGAACTCTCATTACCTTGTTTCTTTCTCTATTAAAAAGAACTATCAAGATGAACTTTGGTGTGATGTTATTCCTGTGGATGCATGTCATGTCCTTTCGGGAAGACCATGTTTGTATAACTATGGGGTAATGCATAATGGTTTCTTGAATACATACTCCTTTACTAAGGATGGCAAGAAGAACCCTACCTCATTTATCCCCATCTAAACTCCATCAAGATAAGCTCCAAATGAAACCAAAGCAATTTGATTTGCTTCTTACTTTCAGTGAGCCATTGCTGAAGGCCTCTCACCATGAATTCAAGGCCTTTAAAGAGTGGATATTGAATATCCAAGATGAACTAAAATTCCCTTTACCCTCATATCCCGTAGCTAAAGCACTTATACAAAAGTTCTGTCATTTGTTCCTTATGAAACTACCCATGGGTTTGCCTCTACAAAGAGATATCCAACACCACATTGACCTTATTCCTAATTAGTCCTCCTAAATAAACCAACCTATGAGATGAATCCTAAGGAAACCATAGAGATTCAAAGGAAAGTTGAGGAATTAATGTGCAAGGGCTTGATCCGTGAGTCCTTAAGCCCGTGTGTTAGGCCTGCCCACTTAGTTCCTAAAAGGAATAGAGGAATGCGCATGCGTGTGGACAGTAGGGCTATTAACAAGATCACAATCAAGTATAGGTATCCCATACCTAGACTTGAAGACATGCTGGATGAATTACATGGCTCTCAAGTTCAAAGATTGATCTTCAAACTGATTACTTCCCGATTCAGATTAGAGAAGGTGACGAGTGAAAGACGACTTTAAGACTAAAGGAGGGCTTTATGATTAATTAGTTATGCCCTTGGGTCTTTCAAATGCTCATGGTACATTCATGAGATTAATGAATCAAGTGTTTAGGCCGTACATTAGCAAGTTTGTGGTAGTTGACTGTGATAATGTTTTGATTTACTCTAAGAACGAGCAAGCGCATCAAGATCATCTTACTCAAGTCATGCTTGTTCTTGAACGTGAAAAGCAGTTTGGCAACCTTAAGGAATGTGCCTTTTTCACTTATGGGGTAACATTCTTAGGTTATATTGTTACTAGAGATGGCATTAAGGTAGATGAGAGCAAGATTAAGGCCATTTAGTCTTGGCCTATTCCTCAAAGTATTCATGATGTGTGAAGCTTCCATGGGCTTGCATCTTTCTATAGAAGGTTCATAAGGAACTTTAGTATAATCATGGCTCCCATGATTGAGGTTATTAAGGGTACATCCTTCAATTAGATCCTAAAGCCCAAACTACCTTTGAAGAAGTGAAGAAAAGTCTAACTCAAGCAGCTATTCTGGCTTTTCCAATCTTTGAGATTGAGTGTGATGCCTTTGGAGTTAGTACAGGTGGTGTTCTTTCTTAGGAAGGTAAACCTTTGGCGATCTTTAGTGAGAAACTATGTGATTTAAGAAGAAAGTATTCAACTTATGATAAAGAGTTCTATACAATCGTAAGTTGCTTAAAACATTGGAGTCATTATCTAATTGTAAGCGAGTTTATTTTGTATTCTGATTATGCGGTTTTAATTGTATATTCAAGGCTAACGCAAGCTAAACTCACCTCATGCAAAATGGGTTGAGTATCTCCAATCATTTCATTTCAGAGTCAAGCATACATGTCTAAAACTCAATCAAAGAGCCGATGCTCTATCCCGGAGGTATCTATTTTTATTTCAATTAGATGCTTATGCTCTTGGTTTTGAGCATCTAAAAGCTTTATATGCTAATGATGAATACCTTGGGGAGTTGTCTGCTGCCTATTTAAAACACCCCAAAGGTGATTTTTTGGTTCAAAAAGGATTCTTGTTTAAAGGTACTCGGCTATGTGTACTTGAATGTAGCAGCTGTGAGCTTTTAATTAGAGAGGTGCATGGTGGTTCTTTGGCTAATCATTTTGAAGAATCCAAAACTTTAATTATGTTAAGGGAATATTATTACCGGCCAAGAATGGAGAAGGATGTCCAAGACATCCTAGGAAGATGTGGAACGTGCCAAGTTGGGAAAAGCCACACCTTACCCCACGGCTCATACACACCCCTTCTAGTACCTACTTTACCATGGGTGGATGCAAGCATGGATTTCATTCTAGGTCTGCCTAAGACTCAAAGGAACAAAGATTCAGTCTTTGTGATAGTGGATAGGTTCACAAAGATGGCACACTTTACACCATGCAACAAAACAGATGGTACACACATTGCTGAATTGTACTTCAAAGAGGTAACCAAACTACATGGTATCCCCACGTCCATTGTTTCTGATAGGGATACAAAGGTTTTAAGTCATTTCTAGATTACCTTGTGGAAGAAGTTGGGTACTAAACTCATGTATAATACCACTACACCCCCAAACTATCTTGCTGGTAAACTTTTTTTATAGAGTATACAAATTTATGCATTTTACATCTCAAGTTCTATAACAAGTGAGTACAAAGGAGTTAATTTGACTATCTTGCTAGTAAACTTTTTTAATTTTAGATGGTCTTGTACATTTCATTTCTATTGAAATTAATTTGTTGCAATGAAATTTGTTACATCTATTCCCATGAGGGGGTGAGGGGAAGAGAGTGTGATTAGAGGTTTACGTGAAAAGTTAATTTGGTTGGAATGTATTTGATAACTTATATACTTTTGTTTATTTTTAATGATAAATTTGACATCATGTTATTAAGGGAGAATGCCATTAGATGATTATAAATATTCTTTATTACTTCTTAAGATTTATGCTTTTCTGCTTATTTAATAGAGAATATCGGAGGATGTTCTTTCTTCATTTGAGGATATTGACGATGACGAAATGGTCATGAATTTGAAGAAGAAAATGCCAAAGAAGTTGATGATTGAGAACAAAATGATGAGTCATAGTCTGAGTTCTCTTATGTGGTTAACTTTTGTCATGACTTATCTTTCAGGTGGACCCAGTAATGTTTATGAGTTTGCACTTATAGTTTGGACTTTAATTTCAATGGAAGCAATTGTTAGAGTTAGGTACTTATTTTTTATGAACTTTTAGCTAATGTATAGCACTTTTGAAAACTTTTAAATAACATTATACTTTTGCTTGGGTTGATTCTTCTATAATGGATAAATATTGTACCTATAGGTTTGATTTTGTATAGATGTATTTGTTGGAAAAAATCATTCCCACTTGAATGGATGGACTATTGCAGTAGATGTTTTGAATCATGAGGTGTGTGGAGGAACTGAATTACCAACAGATTGCGGTTTGATGGGAATTCTTTTTTGGCGGTATACAGTAGCATCAACAGATCTTCTTGTTGGACAAGATTAAAAAGGCGAGAAAAAGAAAGAATTACCAACAGATACAGGACGTTGGTAAATAATTTATGTCGCCACTTGATTTAGTACCAAGAGAAGCATCTGATGGTAACACTTGCCATCACCGACAAATTATGTCTCTGTTGGTAACACGATGACATTCACCCACGGATTCATTTTGTTGGTACTAAGGAGCAATTGCGGCGGATTATAATATCTGTTAGTAAAACTAATACCATCACCTCTTTTTACTAACAGTGTTGCAACAGACTAATATCTGTTGGTATAAGGTTTTACCAACAGTAAATGTACTTATTGTAACAGAACTATCCATATTGGTAAAAACCTTTTTTTTTTGATGTAGAAAATAAATGAAGAACCACTCCAATTTGATCCTAGAAGACAAGAACAAGTCTTTAGTCATGATGCGGATTCATCTAGTGAGGATGAACCCTTGAGAATGGCTAGAGCAAAACCAAGTTTTCAAGTAAACTCTAACGATTTTAGAGTTGAGAAACCCAAGTTTGAAGCCAAGCTTGATCCTAAAGAATTCTTGGATTAGTTACATACAGTTGAGCACGTTTCTGAATACAAGGATGTTCCTAAAGTTAAGAAAGTGAAATTGGTGGATTTAAGGCTCAAAAAATATGCCTTTGGTGGACAAACCTATGTGTCAAATGAGTTATAGAAAGGAAGACAAAGATCAGAACGTGCGAGAAGATGAAGACCAAGCTTCAGGCTCAATTGCTGCTCCCAACCTACATTTAAGATTGTTATTCCCAACTTCATAACTTGACACAAGGTAATCTGCATGTAGAGGAGTACACCCGTGAGTGTGAAAAGCTTATTATTAAGTGTGATCTTGAAGAACCCGAAGAGCAAACTATAGTTAGGTACTTAGGAGGCTTTGATCCTAGGTATACTAATGTAGTTGATTTGCAAGCTTATACCACTTTTGATGAAGTTTGTGTGCTTCCTAACAAGGTTGATCAACAAAAGAAAGTAAGACAGCCCCTTAAACCTTAAAATACTAAGTCCTTTAACTAGAACCCACCCTTTAACAAGGGGAGTTCTAATCCCATTTCTAAGCCCCTAAATCTATCCCCTTCCTTTCCACGAAGAACCCAAGCCCCACAAAAGATCCAAGGCCCTTAAAATAGACCTAATCCTATCCTCATGAGCAATAGAAGGTGCTTTAAGTGCCAAGGACTTAGGCACATTGCTTCAAACTGTTTAAACCGTAAAGTTATTACCTTAGTCGAATGGGCAGCTGTAACGGAAGTGCTTGAAGAAGAGGTAAAAGAGGATGATTTTAAGGTTGATCTTGAGGAAACTCAAGAGGAGGTAGTGGAGGAGGCTGATGAAGAAGAAATGTTGGTTTTGAGAAGAGTTTTGGCTTGCCAGAAATAAGCTAAAGATGTGCAAAGAGAGAACATCTTTCACTCCCATTGCACCGTTCAAGGGAAAGTATGTTTATATCATTGATGGAGGGACATGCAAATGTAGTTTCTCTTAGCATGATTGGGATACTAGGATTGCAAACCATGACTCATCCACACCCTTATAACATTCAGTAGCTGAATCGAAGCAAGGGCATTCAAGTGAACTCTTGGTGCCTTGTTTCTTTCTCGATTGTAAAGAACTATCAAGATGAACCTTAGTCTAATGTTATTCCCATGTATTCATGTCATATCCTTTTGGGAAGACCATGGTTGTATAATCATAGGGTAATGCATAACGTTTCTTGAATATATACTCCTTTACCAAGGATGGCAAGAAGATGACCCTAACCCCTTTACCCCAATCTAAGCTCCACCAAGATAAGCTCCAAACAAAACCAAAGCAATCTAATTTGCTTCTTACTTTCAGTAAGCCATTATTAAAGGCCCCCATCATGAATTCAAAGCCTTTGAAGAGTGGAAATTGAATATCCAAGATGAACAAGAATCCCCTTTACTGATGTATCTTAGAAGGGAATCACAAGCACTTGAACCTAAATTCAAAGCCAAGGCAAAGCAAATTAAATTTAAGCTAAAGTCTAGGTGAATCCGTGGATAAATGTTTGAATAAAGGATAGACTAAACTCTTGTTTAGATATAGAATCACCACTAAACTTGAGTTTAGGATCCCTAAATTATGATTAAGATATAGAAACACCACTTAATCAAGGTTCACGACATACTTGATCACCACCTTAATTGACCAAATTAAGAATAAGCAGGTGAACTATTTAGGGGAACGAAAGCAAAGTGCTCTTAATTCTAGTTTTCATTTAATATTCAAATTCAGTTTACAAAATGAGCCTTGGTAAGGCATTAATACATGACCAAGCAAGCAACTAGGTAGCTTACAAGCTTGGAATGAGGTTTCCTCCCTAGGAAGGAAACATCTTAAACAAACTAATCTATGCGCTTAAGGCTAAACTAGTTAACATGCTTGCTTAGCAAAACTAATTAGAACCAGAATATAAAGGAAAGCAAGACAAATGATAGCTTTAATATGCTTTAATTAAGCTAATACACCAGTTTACTAGCAAAGAAGTGAAGAAAAGCAGCTGCAAAGCATGCTCCCTTTTCAGCTGGCCAATCAAAATGCTTGGCTTGATTTCTCTCTTTATGTTCTCATTGGGTGCTCTTTCCAAAGGGGATTTTTGTAGTAAATCATTGTGTTTATGGCTACCTTGAATCATAAGTAAAGCTAGCAAGCGAACAACTAGCTAAAGAAACCCTCTTGAAGAAGAAAGACGTGCAGCAGCTTATTGGGTTCTAAACACAGTTTCAGCCCAGTCTTGTGCCCTTGTTTCCACCAATCAAAAGTGAGCATGATTTTAATTTCAGGCCATGGGGGGTATCCTTAGGGTGTGTACAAACCCCCTGTAAAGAAATCTAGGTTAAATCATGTTTAGGTACGAGATTTCTACTAAAACATTTTACCATGTAGTTTTAGACTAAAACTGGCAGGTTGAACAAAATGGCTCGATCCCTTGACTTTGACAGTGCATGATTGACTTTGAATGCTTGGACCTGAAAGCTAACATATTGAGGAACCCAAAAATGCAAAAATATCAAACTTAAGCCATAACGTAGCTTAAGAAATCAGATGAACAAAAGTGAGTAATTTCTAGCTGCTTAACCCAGTTGTATTAGTTTGGCTCTTCTCCAAACTTTAAGCCATAACATGGACTTTGGAACTTGAATTGGACCTTACTGGAGTCAGAGGACCCTCTTCTATGTCGTGGCTGAAGGGGACTCCATCGTCCTCCCCTTGTTGAAGAGATTTGATCTTCAAATTTGTAAGGTAATCATCGGCTTGGTATGCAGTCAAGTCAGCCACATTGAATGTAGCTGAAACTCCATATTCCCCTAGAAACTCAACCTCAACAGCATTGTCATTAATCTGTTCAAGTACCTCAAATGGCCCGTCAGCCCATTGCATGAGCTTATTCTTCCTCTTTGAAGGAAATCTCTCTCTTTAAGTGTATCTAAATGAGGCCTCCAGGTTGAAATAACACCTTCTTCTTATGTTTGTTGGCTTGAGCTTGATAGGATGCATTGGTCTTCTCTATTGTATTCCTCACCAACTCATGTATTTTTCCGATTTCTTCCACCCTTGTTGCTGCATCCGCACTTGGCTTTTGATCCAGAGGCCATAGAGTAAGATCAACTGGACTAATAGGATCAATCCCATAGACCATCTGGAACGGTGATAGACCAGTAGCATTGCTAGGAGCCCTATCATAAGCAAACTTTGCGTGGGGTAAAACCAAATCCCAAGCCTAGGCATGAGGTTAAATCAAGGCCCTTGGAAGTGTTCCTAGGGTTCGATTTGAAACACTAGTTTACCCATCAGTTTGTGGATGGCAAGTGGTACTATACTTGAATTTGGTACCCAACTTCGTCCACAAAGTAAACCAGAAATGGCTAAGGAACTTAATGTCTCGATCAGAGACAATTGATTTAGGTATACCATGTAATCTAGCCACTTCCTTGAAATACAACTCGTAAATATGTGTAGCATCATTAGTTTTGTTATATGGAATGAAATGGGACATTTTTGGGAACCTGTCTACCATAATAAAGATTCAGTCTTTGTTCCTTTGGGTTTTAGGCAGTCCAAGAATGAAATTCATGCTTAGTAGGAATAGGTAAAGATATGTAAAGGCCATAGGGTAAGGAGTGACTTTTGGCCAACTTGACAAGTCCCCCACCTCTTATGTTTAACCAAATTTTTGATTTGGAGCGACTCCATTCATTCCCTCCACTCCTTTTTGGACAATTTTTTCCTCGTATTGGCGGCTCTTTACAAGTGCAATCAGTACCCAAAATGAAAATAGAGCTCGAATAAAGAGTAAGTTTGTAACTTCAGTGACATCCTCGATTTGCGACCACAACATTTATTCTTTTACACTTATTTAAAGGCATTTGTTTTCAGTTGATGACAACTCTTTGCATGGGTCATTTATGCTATAATTGAAAAGTGAACAAGCATTTAAGCAGGTTCTTAAGTTTGGCTAGGTTCTTAATTTATTACCTCACTTTCATTCTTTTGTACTTATTTTAGTGCATTCGTATTCTCTACTTCGAAGATGGTTATGAGTGTAATTGGGGCCCCAAATGAAATGTAAACTGGAATTGAAGCTCTCAAGTTTGGCAGGGTTCTTGATTTGTACCTACACCTTTCATTGTTTGCACTCATTTTAGTCCACTTGCATTTACTTTTTAGGAGAACTTTGTAGGTGTGGTTAGAGAAAACTTGTGGTTAGAGAAAACTAGGGTTAAAGAAAGTTCCTAAGTTTAGCATTGTCTTTGAATGTGAGAGTGTACATGCATCCATTAATTTTAGGGCCTCTCTTTCTACTTCACAGGATTGGTGGGTGTAATTGGAGCCCCAAATGAAATAGAAAACTAGAGTTAAAGTAAGATCTTGAGTTTGGCAGGGTGCTTGACTTATAGCTACATCTTTCATTCCTATGCACTCATTTGGGGCAATTGTTTTCTTTTTGTGGGAGCTATTAGTGGGTGTATGTAACATCCTGATCCCTCCCGGGTCACGAGTAGTTACTGATAACAGCTTCAAGGATTGTTGACTTGCCCTACAAATCACCATAAGCCTTTCCGATATTTTTCATCCTCACTCACACGCTACCTGGAAAACTTACCGGGAAGTCATCCATCTAAAGATTGTTCCACGGCTGGCACGCCTAGCTATGAAGTTCTTAAGAGTGGGCTTCCTGAAAAAAAAAAAAAAAGGTGCACCTTTGGTGGTATAAGTAGTCACCTTGATCATTTTTAAGCCACATAAGGGGTATTGCAATCACCTTAACTTAAAGCACACAACATCCTCATTGTGCCTTAACTGACCGACTTACAAGTACTCTTAACTGGCGGTCCACATCCAGTGTTTTTGCCCTACTAGATGATTGCCCGTGGTCTCTCAATCCACTGGCGCAGCTGACGATCGTAGGTTGGCTCTGATACCATCTGCAATGCCCCAACCCCCCTCCGAGTTGTAGACAGTTCCAGGAATGTCTTTAAAGATCATCGACCGACCCCACAAATCACCGTAAGTCTTTGCAGTACGTTTCGTCCTCACTCACACGCTGCCTAGGAAACTTACCAGGTAATCACCCATCCCAAGATTGTTCCCCAGTGAGCAAGGTTAACTATGGAGTTTTTAAGAGTGGGCTTTCCAAAAAGACAGGTGCACCTTTGGTGATATAAGTAGTCACTTCGATCCTTTTGAATTACACTCGAGGTGTTACATTGTAAATTTGGATACTTCCTCGATTTATGACCATAACATTTATTGTTTTGCACTTATTTTAAGGCATTTGTTTTCCCTTGATGACAGCTCTATGTAGGGGTCATTTACACCATAATTGAAAAGTGAACAAGCATTTAAGCAAGTCTTAAGTTTGGCTATGTTCTTGATTTATCGCCTCACTTTTACTCCTTTGCACTCATTTTAGTGCATTGTATTCTCTACTTGGGAGATCTTTGTGAGCATAATTAGGGCCCTAAATAAAATGTAAACTGGAGTTGAAGATCTTAAGTTGGGTAAGGTTCTTGATATGTAGTTACAACTTTCACTTTTGGCATTCATTTTAGTGCATTTGTATTCCCTTTTTAGGAGCACTTTGTGGGTGTGGTTACTGAAAGCTAGAGTTAAAGAAAGTTCTTAAGTTTAGTGATGTTCTTGATTTACAGCCACACCTTTCGATTTTTTTTGGACTCATTCCATTTTTTAGAGCACTTTGTTGGTGTAGTTGGAGAAAACTCGAGTTAAAGAAAGTTCATAAGCTTAGCGAGGTTCTTGATTTATAGCCACACCTTTTATTTTTTTGCACTCATTTTAAGGCATTCAATTTGCCTTTGTTGGTGTAATTACAGCCCCATTGAAAATAAAACTAGAGTTAAAGTTGGTTCTAAATTTTGTTAAGATTCTTTATTTATGGGGACTCATTAGGTGCAATTAGCATAGTTAAACATGCCTTGTACTTAAGTCTCATTTAAGCCAGCTCTAAGTTTAGTTAGAGGTTTCCTAAGGCATGAAGAAACCTCTAATCCTTCCTAGGCAGCAAGGGACCATTTGAATAAGGATAAGAAGGACCTCACTTTGCATACACACATTAAGTATTGTATGAAAAGTTGAGCATTGCTCCTTAAACCGAAACTGAAGTTCTCTATTTGCGCATCCTAGCTTAGGCCGAGTTAGGTGGTGATCAAGTCGGCCTTAACTCTTAGTTTAGGTTGTTTGTTTATCTTAATCAAGGTTAAGGGCCCTAAGCTTGTTCTTGGTGATGATATCTATATCCAAGAATAGATTTAGATTCAATCTATCCTTTACATTGCTTTTGGTTTCACGTAAAACAAGAACTAGAATTCAGTTTGCATTTTTAGCTACCTTTTCATTCTCTTTGGATATGAGTTAAGTGTACATGCATCCATCAATTTTAGGGCCTCTCTGCCCACTTGATGGGATTTATGGGGGTAACTGGAGCCCCAAATTAAAAGTGAACAAGAGTTAAAGTAAATGCTTAAGTTTTTCTAGGTTTATGATTTATAACTGCACTCATTCTTTTACACTTATTTATTCTAGGTTATTTGCATTCTCTTTTTTAGGAACTTCTTTACAGGTGTAAGTGATGCCCCAAATAAAATAAAAAAACTAGAGTTAAAGTCGATCTTTAGTTTGGTGGGGTCATTGATTTATAGCCACATCTTTCATTCTTATGCACTCATTTGGGGCAAATATTTTCTTTTTGTGGGAGCTATTAGTGGGTGTAAGTAAGTAAAGCACGAAATGAAAGAAAACTAGCGTTAAAGTTAGTTCCCAATTTTGGTAAGATTCTTGATTTGTGGAGACACCATTCACTCCTTTTGCAGTAATTTTTAGGCATATACTTTCTTTTGATGGGAGCTCTTTGTGTGTGTAATTGGACCTCCACTTAAAAAAAGAACTATAGTTAAAGTTAGTTGTTATGTTTTTGCGAGATTCTTAATTTATAGCCACACCATTCATTCTTTTCCACTCCTTATAAAGCATTTGTCTCCTCTTTTGGGAGATCCTTATAGGCGTGATTAGTACACTAAATGAAAACATAATGTGACCTAAAGTAAGAACCTAGATTTCGCTGCATCCTCAGTTTATAACTGCAACAATTATCCTTTTACACTCATTTTAAGGGATTTGTTTTCTTACTGGTGGCAGCTTTTTACGGGGGTTATTGATGCCCTAAATGAAAACTAGACAAGTGTTAATGTATGTTCTTATGCTTGGCCACATTCTTCATTTATCGCCGCACTATCATTCTTTTGCATTCATTTCTTCCTGGGAGCTCCTTGTGTGTAACGCCCCAAATGTACATCTTTCGCTGATTTCGTTCTCTTCAATAGATTCACCAATTTGAGTTATTATCCCAAATGATTAGGGCATTACCGCCATCTAAAAAGGACAAGACTTTGCTTGTAAACAATAAATTTAGCAACGCTAATCAATGTTTACTATCAAAAGGCATTCACACAATCATAACCCATTAAACCACATATAAACAGTTCTTACGTCAAACCATTTAACTATTCCAGGGTTTACATCAAAATATAACAACTCTTGTAGAGTATATAGCTTTAACATCAAAATGTCTCATAATACAGTGCTCAAAACATCTCAACACTAACACACCACTATTCCTTTCTGTTTTAACTTTCTTGGTCACGTATCACCTTCAGTCGTCCTACCTGCCAGCGGGCCATTCACCGAACATGTTCCTAAAACAAAACATGAAAATCCTTCGAACTATGAGCTGAAGCTCAGTACATGCATCTCTGTATTGTTAAATGATCCTTGAAAAACTGATTGGGCTCATATTGCAATTCATTTAATTTAAAAAAGGGAATGAGAAGAGTACAAAACTGTATTGCTGATTATTATTTAATGGCGAAGCCCTGGTGACTGTTACGATTTGTAGATATGTACACCTCGATCAGGGGACTTGGCCTGAAACCATGTGGGTAACTGAAGGGCAATGCCCTGTACTGATAACTGATGGATCACTAATTATATGGTAAATCACTGATTAAACTTATTCATTGATGTGCTTAACAAAACATTATAATTTTGATAAATACGTGCTGATTTCTAAAGATACAGACAATGAACATACCCGGTACTTTGAATGAAATTCACTGAAATGGGATTATGCACAAAAAGGGAAGGAAATGATAGATTAGACCCTGACTCTACTGAAAATATCATGATAGGAACATATAGTTAGCAAATATTTTTATTTTCATAGATAATAAGTTAGTAAAAGGAAAGTAAGAGAGTACAAGGCTAAAATAAATGGCTCGTAACTTAGTTTTTCGATCTCTAATTGAGAACCAAAACCCCAATATTGAAAGCTTAAGAAGTCCTAAAAAACTTTTATTTTGAATACAAAGCATGATTCCCACCATAGTATTCCCAAAATACGGCTAGAACACAAGTATGTCAGTTTCGGTCTAACTTGTATAGTTCTGATAAAACAGCCAGAACTTTTTTCACAGACCTCGGATTAAGGCAATTCAAAAGGAATTTGAAAGCTAACACACTGAACTATCTACTTACCAAAAATCATAATTTTTGAACTGGCTGATAATTACCAGTTTAATCACAAATGTTGCGCTGTTTTCTGAAATTTTCCAGCCTTCACTGTCAAGCCTTTGTCCTTTCTTTTCACACAATTCCCCATCCAAAATTACACCTTAAAGTCATGGAACAAGGCTTTAGTCCTTCCCATCATCAAACAAAACCATCACACTCAATTTCACTTCAAAATCACGTACATCAAATACCATTTTTCAATCAAACATACAACAATAACATGCTTGCTATCAAAGGAAAGTTAAACCCTAGCATAATCAATAAAACCCGAACTTTTTGCCAACTTCCACTTCATCTAAGATGACCAAGAATATTCTCATAATATTATTAGAGACTAAAACCACCAAA
>NCQT01051732.1:0-11111 GCA_002740465.1 Stenocereus thurberi | reverse complement strand
TCTAGTGTTAGTTTGCCAAAGGTTACTATAAACTCTTTTAGATCAATGTAGGGACTCATGCACCTAAAATTACATAGGTTCGATATGCTCAAGAGAAAGTCACCTCAGCTTTCAACCTTTACGCAGACACTTCCCATATCTTATTACCCTGTGATCCTCTATTGTTCTACCTGAAGTTGTGCCTCAGTAACACCCTTTTGAATTTGACATCTCAACCTTATAAATCACTTGTGATAATCTTATAAAGTCCATGTAACATATACTCGAGTTATTACTCTCAATTCCTTACTAGCATGAGTCATTATGTCTCAACATTATAGTGCCCTAAGTTCAGCCTATAGAACTATTGCACCTACATCTTGTTTTTCCATAGATTATTTATTCCCCAAATTTTATCCATAGCCTCACTCACTCAGTAGTTGGAGGATAAATTATGACCCGTAGAATTTTTGGTATACTAAAGTATAGAATTTGTGCATATATATAGCACATCCTCGAGCCTTTTTTCCCATGGTTCTACCTGAACAATCGTTGATTGTGTATGCACAAAATGAACCACCACTATTGTTTTTTTTTTTTTTGATAAATCCAATGTTTAAGTGTCTTCTCTTTTAACTCTCTCTGCTCTTTTTTATTCCTTGTTTCATTTACTTTCCTTAAATTATCTCTCATGGTTGTCACTACATATAACATCGTTATGCTCTATGATCTGGACAATTTAGAATGTTCTATTTTTGGTAGGATGAAAAATGGAACAAAATTTTCATTTATATGTTTATCATCTCTCTCCCAATCTCTTTCTTTCTCTCTCTCTTTTTTTGTTCCTCTTTGTCTGATCCTTGCCAAGCCTAAAGACTGACCAAATCACCTTATATACGGCAAAATAAAATTTCCTCCATCTAATATATTTTGCATTAACTAAGGAGTATACGTCGATTCAATAATACACATCACCTAATCCACCAGAACCAAATAAGGAATTATTAATACCATTTATTTAGAATCTCTTATGAATATCTTGGCACTAAGATCCACCTTATGCCCTTAGGGCTCGTTTTAGCCTCATAATAAGTGTGGACATTATAGGTTTAGCCACATTACAAAATCTCAAACCTCTACAGAAGTTTTTCTGCACATATTGTCTAAGTTTTAATGCCTAATTTCACCTCACTTAAGGCACGTTAAATTGTAAAACCTAAGTCCATGACCCAAAACCAGATCAAGCAAAAACCTACATCTAAGTATTCTCCAGCTCTTCATTACCTTTATAATTGTACAACATGCCATAAGGTACAATGGCTTGTATACTCCTAGAATACGGTGGCCACATAAATTCACATAATCTTGAAACCAACTAATAACAACACTTCCTTTGTGTGACAAATAACCCTTATAATACCAAGTAGCATAGCATAAGCTATTGAGTAGACATCACATAATGCACTGTAAGAAATTATCATTGCGAATCACCTATGATAAGTGAGACGTACCGTCAAACATATACACTATCGCAATGGCTATTTCACACTGATTCAATCATGGCTAGTGCAACATAATACATTTCCCCTATTTAAAAAGTTAGGAGTAATAATTCACATAAGAATTTGCAAATAGGATCGCTGCATCATGCTTTCAACAACACCATTCCCAAACATTAAGTATGTTTGTCTGTCTTAATAAAAGCTCTAGATTAAAGTCATCTTAAAAAAATAATGGGAAATTGTAAATTCCTCATATTTATTGTTATGAGCTTGGTAAACTTCCTTGGGATATGTATGTCAACAGAAGGTCAACCGAATGCTTCCTTACTGTACTTTACAAATAATGGAGTTCCCAAGGTGTTACCTAACTGTGTCATTGGCCTTAATACCTAGGCTAAGGCCAAACAAATGTTTACTAAAACATCCTCATTATTCACCATACGCATGAAATCATTGTCCACATCTCAATTAACAAGTCTAGCATAACTCATAGGCACTCTATAGCTCACAATGTCCCTTAAAGTTGGCTATGATGCCACAACTATAATGCCTTTAATCCCTAATTATTAAAGAGCTTAATCTACTTATAAGAATATCATGGTTGTAGAGGACGTCTCCACGGCTGGAGGCATTATTGTCATACTAAATTGGATAAGGCTATATAACAGTTGCACGACTTTAGCTATTGCATTATAAAAAATCCATTAAGCTGAATGCATTCAAGTTGGCTTCGAACTATAATTTAACTTTAACATAACTAGAATATAACTAGATTAAATGTCTCCTTATGCTCCACATTAGACATTCTTATCCAAAATATAACCCATTCATGTTATACCAATATCCAACGTGAGCATTTAACGACATCTTGTAGCGAAGACACAGAGCCTCATTTCCTTCGAGCTTGTTAGGGAGAAGATTGTTCATTGATTTTTTACTTAAACCAAAAAATGCAAAGATATTTGGGAAACAGGCCAAAGCCAAATACGTTTATCCCCAGACTGTACAATAAACTTTTAAAACAATATAGTTGGGTTCCTGTATTTCAATCCATTTTGCTCCAAAAACAAGAGAGGGAGAGAATATGAACAAAACTATCTTGCCGGTTATTATCTGGAAGTGGAACCCTTGTTGATGTCTAAGGTAATCATTAATATAGGTGTACACGACCCAGGCTTATCTGGAAGACTGAGTTGAGGGAACACGGTTGAACTTAAGGGTGTAAGCCCTAGTAGTTGATACCTGATGGGGCCACTTTATTATGTTACAAAATATTGCTCAAACTAATTTAGTGCATGAGTATGTCATGAAATTATATAATTCTGAGAAACATGTGAATTTTTATGAGTACATGTAACAAACATACCTATTTGTTTATGGCTTGACAATGATAGATATGGCCTCATTTTTGCTTCAAACATATTGACGTGGTTCGTTGGTAGAGTTTCAAATACTTTCTATTACATAAGACGTAGTAACTGATTCATGGTTTTCCTTGGTACTTTTCTTAATTATCAACGTGCATATAATTATCTCCTTCAGTGCACGAATCAATTTTGTTCCCTGTCAAAGTTATGTCCTCTTTTTATTATTGACATTGTTATCATTGATGGTATTAATGTTACATTGTTATTATAGGCTTCAATATTGTTTTCTTCATTGTTATTAATATTGAATCATCATCATCATTATTATGGTTGTTATTATTATTATTATCACTATCACCACCATCATCATTATAATTATTATTTTCATTGCTGTAAATAGCTATTACTAAAAGTAACATTATTATTAGAATTATACTTGGTTCATATATAGTACTATTTTATCCTTACATCCACCCTTATGTTCTAGTGCGTTGTCATAAGGAAATGAAGAAATGTAGTCCACTTATGGGTTGGTTTTATCGTTAATGCATGTCTACACTTTCGGCATTAAATTGTAAAGGGGTTGATGACTAGAACTTTGGGTATACTTTAGCTTTTCAATACTTAGTTGGATCACCAAGAATTAAGTCCCTCAGTAACCCATTTATAAAAAAATTTACCCCTTTTTAGTACTAAGCATTTTTTAAAAAAAAAACCAAAAAAAATTGAAAATTAAAAGAATTGAAAAAATTTTGAAAGGAAAAAAAACCCACAGTCATTTTCCATTTCCCAATTCGAGAATGAATAACTTTGGAGGTACATAAGCATTTGCGTGCTTTTCTTGCTCAATGTGATTATTATGTCAGTAAATGGGAAATATTGGACATCGTTGATGAGGGTGTGAATAGTAAAACCCCGAACTCTTTTAGAATATTGGGGTTTTCACAGTCAGGGTGTTGATGATGCATGGTATTTCTTGTGTGGATTGCTTGGGATTCATTTGAGCTTGAGAAGGCTAGTTGTATTTTTGGTTGTTCTTTTCCTGATCTTGGTGCATGTTATGTTAGATTGTATTATACTCCTTTTTGGTGTGACTTATGTGGTTCTTCTGACCATAATATTGTTTCATGTCCTTTCTATGCATGCTATGCTCAGCCCGATTCGTCCTTTCCTTTAGCTCAGTGCACGACGCTCAAGGTGGCTTAGCCTTTTGGGTTAATTGCTAAGTTTGATGTGGGTGATTCATATTGTGCCTCAGAAGATACTCTTGATGTGGTGCACAATCTAGTTAACACCCCTTTAGAAGGGTGTCGTTATGAGTATTTGCACGAGGTCTAACCTTTGTTTTAGTTCTGCTTTCCCCAATCCCCTTGGTCATTCCCATGTTTCCCTTACATGTTCACAACCCCCTATTTTCCCAAGTATGCTCTAGATGCGCTCATTTATGATCCCAAGATTTGTGATTCTAATGTTGATTTGGGCCATACGGTTAAAATGTTTAATATGCATGGTGGGAATGTTGATGATTATGTATCCCTAGGTTACATTAGAGGGAATGATCCCTTCATCGACCCTTATCGTGTATGCCTAGAGGACTTACCTAAAGAAATAATGTGGAATACATTCTTTAATCCATCTTATAGTTTTTCTATGGTTTTTGCTAAGGTTAAGAGGATATTTGATCTCTTTGGTGTAATTTTGGTTATTGCCTCTTACCTTGTATTTTCTAAATTGTGGTGCTAGGAGTTTGATAAGCTCCTGCACGTGTTGACGACATCTGAATTGATGAGTTGAGTCTTGAAGTTGTGATTGAGTGGCTGATGCTCCATTTGTCCCATTTACAAGGAGGCCTTAGCTTAGGTGCACTTAACACCTAACCTAGTTAGATCATTATGTTTTGTTTCCTTTCCCTACTCTTGCTTTCTTTCATTTGAATAATAATGCTTTATCTAAGCATGGGGGAAGGGCAGCTTCATATTTTTCATTTCAGTTATTAGTTTGCATACATCTTAAAGCACATAGTTTTTGGTTTCCTTTTTGTTTGCATTAGTGTTTTGCATTTAGTTGTATTTAGGTTTGCATATAGGATTATATATAGTGATGGTGCGGATTGGTTTGAGATAACTTCCAATGATGCTTTTCTTTGGGAAAAATAGCTTTCATGAGCTTAAGTAACTTTTGATGTGTAATCCCTTTTGGTGTGAAAATTTATGAACGTTTTGTAAATATTTCTTGTCTTGACTCTTGTCTTGATTGAGAACTTTGTTATCCCTTGGAATCACTAGCACTAATGTTGGTACATGAAGTTATTTTATGAGCTAATGGAGACTTTGGTAGATATCCTATGAGATTTTGAGCATTATTTGGACTAATTCATTGTATTTAGTCTCATATTTCTTTCATATGTGCGACTCTTCCATTTTTTTTATCTCTAGAACTTTTCTAGGCTCTTGTTTAAAACCACATTAGCATGTGCATTTTTGATGATATGATAGAGGCATTTCTTTCTTTGGTCGTTTTAGCCACATAGCCAAATAGCCTATCCCTTGTGTTACATGTTTTTCCCCCTTTGCTAGGCCCTTTGAGCTTATATCTGTCTTTGTTGTGATTCCTTCATAGTAGCCCTTGGCCAAACACATATTCCTACCTTTAAGCAAGTCTATAGAGCATCACTTCATCTATGTAGTGGGCGGTTTTGGGGATAATTAAGTTTAAGGTAGCTTTGGTGTATTGGTTTGTTGAGGGATTGATGATAATGAGCATTTAGTTGTGTTTCCTTCATATTTAGGCTATGCATATGTATTAGATTGTGAGTTGATAATCGGTGGTCCTATGCCTTTCAATAATTGAAATTGTTATTTCATTTTTCACAAAAAAAAGAGAGACAAAAAAGAAGAGAAAAATCATGTAAAAAAGGTAAACAAAAAAATTAAAAAAAAAAAGAGAATGAAAAAGTTGGTTGGCATTAGCTAAGTATATAGATTGTGTTCCTTCTTTGTCAACTCATTTCCTACATTGTTCATTGGGGTCTATTCATTGAATTGTTAGAGTTTGGAGTGTTGGTGAACTTATTGGTTAATTGGTGCTTTGGTTGGTTACTCCCTAGTCGTTTGGCTATAGTAACTCCACATTGTCACAAATGCAATTGTCCACTCCATTCCCTTAACCTTTCTAGCCCACATTACAACCCATATAAAGTTCTCTTAATTATCTTGTATATATTACATTTTAGTGGTGGAGAATTTGAGAGTCTTTGAAAGCATATGGAGTTTGCATCTTTTTAATGAGTCTTGAGTGAACCTATACTATATTTCAAACACATGAGCGGGAGTGATTCACATTTTCTAAACGTGAGTGAACCTATGCTATATTTCAAACACGTGAGTTTGAGAAGCTTGTAATCAAGTGTGATCTCTAAGAGCCCGAAGAGCAAACTATTGTTAGGTACTTAGGAGGCCTTGATCCTAGGTATGCTAATGTGATTGATTTGCAAGCTTATACTACTTTTGATGAAGTGTGTGTACTTGCTGACAAAGTTGAGTAGCAAAAGAAGCAAGATAGCCACCAAAACCTCAAAACCCCAAACCCTCTACCTAGAACCAACCCTTTAACAAGGGGAGTTCTAATCCCATTTCTAAGCTCCGAAATCCATTCCCTTCCTTTCTACAAAGAAGCCAAACTCCATAAAAGATCCAAGCCCCTTAAAATAGACCCAACCCTAACCCTACGAGCACCAAAAGGTGCTTTAAGTACCAAGGACTTGGGCACATTTCTTTTGATTGTCTAAACAGCAAGGTTATTACACTAGCCGAATGGGCAGCCGTTAAGGAGGAGTTTGAAGAGGAAGAAAATGAGAATGATTTTGAGGATAACCTTGAGGAAACTCAATAGGAAGTAGTGGAGGAGCCTGATGAAGGGGAGATGTTGGTTTTGAGAAGAGTTCTGAGTGGTCAGAAAGGAGCTAAAGATGAGCAAAGAGAGAACATCTTTCACTCTTATTGAACGGCTCAAGGATAGTTTGTTCTGGTATCATTGATGGAGGAAGCTGTGCAAACATTTGCATGATTAAGAAACTAGGCTTACAAACAATGACTCATCCACACCTTTACAACATTCAATGGCTGAATCAAAGCAAGAGCATCCAAGTAAACTCACGGTGCCTTGTTTCTTTCTCCATCGGAAAGAACTACTAAGATGAGCTTTGGTGTGATATTATTCCCATGGATGCATGTCATATCCTTTTGGGAAAACCATGGTTATATGATTGTAGGGTAATGCATAATGTTTTCTTAAATATGTACTCCTTTACCAAGGAAGGCAAGAAGATTACCCTAGCTCCTTTATCCCCATCAAAGCTCCACCAAGATAAGCCTCAAATAAAACCTAAGCAATCTAATTTGCTTCTCACCTTTAGTAAACCATTGTTAAAGGCCTCCCATCATGAATTTAAGGCCTTTAGAGAGAATGAATCCCAAGAAAACTATGGAGATTCAAAGGTAAGTTGAGGAACTAATGTCAAAGGGCTTGATTCATGAGTCCTTGAGTCCATGTGCCGTACCTACTTTGTTAGTTGCTTAAAAGGATGGAGGAATGCATATGTGCATGGATAGTAGGGCCATAAACAAGATCACGATCAAATATAGTATCCCATACCTAGACTTGAAGATATGCTGGATGAATTACATGGCTCCCAAGTGTTCTCTAAGATTGATCTTCGAAGTGGTTACTACCAAATCTGGATTATAGAAGGAGACAACCTTTAAGACTAAAGGAGGGCTTCATGAATGGTTGTTTATGTCCTTTGGTCTTTCTAATGCCCCTAGCACATTCATGAGATTAATGAATCAAGTGTTTAGGCCATACATTGGTAAGTTTATGGTAGTTTACTTCGATGATATCTTGATTTATTCAAAGAATAAGCAAGAGCATCAAGATCATTTTACCCAAGTTATGCTTGTTTTGCAACGCAAGAGATTGTTTGGTAACCTTAAGAAATTTGCCTTTTCCACTCATGAGGTAACGTTCTTAGGTTATATTATTACTATAGATGGCATAAAGGCAGATGAGAGCAATATTGAGGCCATTCAGTCTTGGCCTATTCCTAGCAGTATACATGTGTTCGAAGTTTTCATGGCTTAGCTTCCTTTTACAGGAGGTTTATTTAAAACTTCAGCATCATAATGGCTCCCATGACTGAGGTTATTAAGGGTACATCATTCCAATGGACCCCTAAAGGCTAAGCTACCTTTAAGGAAGTGAAGAAAAGGGTCACTTAAGCACCGATTCTTGCTTTACCATGCTTTGATAAACTCTTTGAAGTTGAATGTGATGCCTCTGGAGTTGGCGTAGGTGGCGTTCTTACTCAGGAAGGTAAACCATTAGCCTTCTTTAGTGAGAAATCATATGATTCAAGAAGAAAGTATTCTACCTATGATAGGGAGTTTTATGCTATTTTGAGTTGCTTATAGCATTGTAGTCATTATTTGATTGCGAGTGAGTTTATCCTACATTCTGACCATGAAGCTTTGAAGTATATTCGAGGCCAACACAAGTTTATCTTCAGTCATTTCATTTCAAAGTCAAGCACAAATCTTGAAAGCTCAATCAAGGTGTCGATGCTCTATCTCAGAGGTATCTACTTTTGTTTCAACTTGTGTACTTGGTTTTGAGCATCTAAAAGCTTTGTATGTTTAAGATGAAGGCTTTGGGGAGTTGTGTGGTATTTGTTCAAAGCACCCCAAAGAAGATTTCCGGGTGCAAGAAGGTTTTTTATTCAAAGGTACATGGTCGTGTGTACCTAAGTGTAGCATTCATGAACTTTTAATTAGGGAAGTGCATGCTGGTTCCTTGGCTGGTCACTTCGGAGAATCAAAGACCCTAACCATGTTAAGGGACATTACTACTGGCTAGGAATGGAGAAGGATGTTCAAGATATCCTAAGAAGATGTGGTACGTGCCAAGCTGCCTAGAGTCACACCTTACCCTAAGGCTTACACACGCCTCTTCCAGTTCCTACTGTGCCTAGGGATGGATGCAGACATGGATTTCATTTTGGATTTTCCAAAAACCCAAAGGAACAGGGATTCCATATTTGTGGTGGTGGACAGGTTTTCAAAGATGGCACACTTTATCCCATACAACAAAATGAACGGTGGCACTCACGTCACTGAATTATACTTCAAGGAAGTGACCAGGTTACGTTACATCCCTAAATCCATTGTTTCAGATAGGGATAAAAAGTTCTCAAGTCATTTCTAGGTTACTTTTTGGAAGAATTTGGATACTAAACTCATATATAGTACCACTTGTCATCCCCAAACTGATGGGCAAATAGAGGTGACTAATAGAACTCTAGATACTCTACTACGAGCTTTGATTAAATCTCATACCAAAGCTTAGGATTTACTCTTACCACATGCTGAGTTTGCTTATAACAAGGCTCCAAACAGGGCTACTAGTCTATCTCCTTTTAAGGTAATGTATAGGATTGATCCCCTAAGCCCCTTGGATCTTATTCCTTGACCATTAGATCAAAAGCCTAGTGCGGATGTAGCAACTAGAGTGGAAGAGATTCAGAAGCTCTATGAGTTGGTTAAAGGTAGAATTGAGAAGACTAATGCATCCTACCAAGCCCAAGCCAAGAAGCATAGGAGAAAGATGGTGTTTTAACCTGGAGACCTCGTTTGGATACACTTAAGAAAGAAAAGATTTCCTTCAAAGAGGAAGAACAAGCTAATGCCACGAGCTGATGGTCTATTTAAGGTACTTGAAAGGATTAATGATAATGCTTATAAGGTTGATTTTTCATGTGACTATGGAGTTTCAACTACATTCAAGGTGGTTAACTTGAGTCCTTACCAAGTCGATGATCACCTTGCTGATTTGAGGATCAAATCTTTTCAACAAGGGGAGGATGATGGAGTCCCCTCAAGCCAAGACACTGAAGAATGTTCTACAAGCCTAGCAAGGTCTAATGTAAGCTCTAAAGTTCAAGGAATGACTCATATTTTGCAAATGAGTCAAGAAGGTCATTCCGGGTTACAAGGCCAGAATGTACCCAAGTTTGTCCATCTAATTTCTTGAGCTATATTGTGGCTTAAGTTCAATATTTTTGCATTTTAGGGTTCCTATGGATTTTAACTTTCAGCTCCAACTAAGTTAAAGGCAATCGTGCTCAAATAAAGTGAAGGAATCAAGCCAATTTGTCAAACATGCTAGTTTTGGTCTGAAACTGCATGGTAAAATGTTTCAGTAGAAATCTCCCACTTAAACACGTCCAAACCTTGATTTCTTTGTTGAGGGGCTTTGTACACACCCTAAAATATTCCCTCTTGGCCTGGAACTAAAGTCATGCTTAGTTTTGATTGGATGAAAGAAGGGCAGAAAACCAGGCAGAATATGGCTTCTAGAATTTGGTGAAGCAACTGTGTGCTTTTCATTCTCCAAAGGGTTTGTTCAGCTATCCCCTTACTTGTTTTCTTCAATCATGAACCAAGGCATCCAGGAACATGATCATTTGCTGCAAAAATTTGCTTTGGAAAGAGCAACCAATGGAAAAGAAAAGGAAGAAATCGTACCCTTCATCCGAGCTGGCCAGCCAAAAAGCACTCTCACTTTATGGCTACTTTTCTCCACATTTCCCCTAGTAACCTGATGTATTAAGGCTACTTGGATGTATTAATGCTAAGTGTGATCATTTGTTTTGCTTTCTTAAAATTCAGGTTGTAATTAGCTTAGGTTAATCAAGCCTTATAACTAGATTAGCATTAAGCGCTAGCTTAACATGATTAAGAGCTTTCCTTCATAGGGAGGAAACCTCCTTAGCTGGTTTTTGCTGCCTTAGGCTGTGAGTATAAGGTCTTGAAGGCTTGCTTTTATAAAACACAACTTTGAATATCAATTGAAATCAGATTGAGAGCATTGCTCTTGTTTATCTCAAATACTAAACTTGCTTATCTCTAACTAGGTTGGTTAGAGTGGTGTTCAAGTGTAGTCTTAAACTTGATTAAGTGGTATTTCTGTATTTAATCATAGTTTAAGGGCCCTAAGCTTGATCTTGGCGGTGTTTCTGTATCCAAGTTTTAGGTTTAGAACTATCCTTTGACTCACTTTCCGTTTCAGATTCCATTGAAATCAAGTATAGAGCTGTGAGTTCTAAGCTTGTTCCTTTGCAATCCTTTAAGTGTGAGTTCATTCCTTTGAGCTGTACATCAAGAATCAAGATTTGAAAATGGAAACATCCCATACAGAACCCATGAAAGAC
>NCQT01051711.1:0-12777 GCA_002740465.1 Stenocereus thurberi | reverse complement strand
CATGCTTGCTGCTGCTGTTGCTGTTCATGGTTACCATAACCACTAGATAGCCTTGGCGCCACCATTTTAGCCACCAAACAACCACCAACAGCCACCCTAGCCATCACCCACACTCCCACAAATATCAATCACCACTTATACCTCTTTTTCAAGTATCAAAGTGAGTAAACCCTAACCTTGTTCTTGTTGATTTTGCTTGGATCTTGGTTGTGATTCTTGTTCTTGTTATTTTTGGTGGTTCATCATGTTGTTTTGATAGAAATAAGAGTTACTTTGGATGTTTTAATTGTGGGACAAGTTGGAAAGTAAGTAAAGGTTGAAGTTGATGATGTTCATGCAAGATTAAGTTAAAATCGTATTTATGAATTCATTTGTATTTGATTTGGTGATCTTTAGCATTATTAATGATTATGATGGAGGGTTTTTGAGGAGTTAACGAATGATTTCGAGTGAGGATTTATGGGAAAAAAGAGGAGAAAGCAAAAATAGTGAGGGCTGAAAATGATAGAAAACAGTAATGAATTTGAGATTAAACTGGTAATGATCAGCCCATTGAAAAATTATAATTCTTGGTGGGTAGATAGATCAGTATATTAGCTTTCAAATGCCTTTTGAATCGCCTTAATCCGAGATCTTTGGAAAAAGTAATGGCCGTTTTACCATAACTGCACAGGTTAGATTAAAACTAACATACTTGTGTTCTAACCCCATTTTGAGAACCCTATGGTGAGAATCATGCTTGGCATTCTGAATGAAAGTTTTTCGGGGCTTCTTAAGCTTTTGATATTGGGGTGTTGGGTCTCAATCGGAGATCAGAAGACTAAGTTACGAGTCGTTCTTTCTAAGCCCCTATTATGCTCTTACTTTTTCTTTACTAAAATATTAGCTATGAAATAAATATTCATGGATTCTATTGGGGTTTTCAGCTCAATTTATGGGAGAAAAGAAGAGAAACATGCATTTTGAGAGCTTCATTATGAGTTTTGAATCATTTATAGATATTACAAAAAAACTACCAAATTTGGAGAGTTCAATAGCTTTCATTGGGATCAATAATCTATTTAGGATGAAAAACTGTATTTAATTGACTTATGAATGAAATATGAGAAGTAGGGAGAATTTTTAACTCAGAAACCATATTTATCAGATTAATTATTGCAGTTTATGCTATTTTGAATCAAGATATATCTCTCTTGGCCTCAAACCTCTATCACTTACTCAATTCAAAATATATCAAATGTATTTATCAAGCCAATCTAGTGTACTCGCTATTATCTTAAACTAAGTTATACATCAGCGAGTCTTAAATCCGCATCAGCAACCTATCTCAAAAAAGGTCAAAACTACTCTCTCATTTGTCACCATCAAGGTCTTTTCCTTTATAATATCATTTATCTCACTGTGGTCTATTTTACTTTCATTTACTTTATATCGGATTTAATTACTTTCATTAATTTAGTTTTGAAGTTATATTGAAATACCCAAGTTATATATACCATTTAATTACTCAATTTCTGTTACACGTACTTTTACTCACTGAATTATATGAGTAAGGATCATTTACTGACTACACATACCTATATTGACATTTATGAAACAGAGTCAAGGCGTAGTTATCATTTCCCGTTATGCACAAATGTTATCAAGTCAGAACATATTTATCGAATCATATGACATTTTTAAAGACTCAATGTACCTCCATTGCCTGTATCTTCAAAAAGCAGAACATGTTTATCAAATTACAACTCTTAATGAGTTCATCAATGAATCAGTTTATACAGTGATTGCCATTTAACTTGTGACCCCATCAGTTATCATCTATAGGGCGTCAGCCCATCATGTACCCACGCAACTTCAGGCCAAATCTTGATCAGATTGGCAGGTGTACACCTATGTATAAATCATATCATTGTAACGGGTTCATATCCAAATAATAATGAGCAATTCAGTTTTATATTACTTTCATTTTTATCATTATTGCGAACTAAATGAATTGCAAAAAGTGGATACCTGCTAGCAAGGTTTTAATGTTCATTTACACATATGGAAATGCATCTATTGAGCTTTAACTCACATTTCTCGAAATATTTTCGTATTTTTCATTTACCTCCATTTAGCAAGCCCCTTTGGGAGTTATCAGTTGCTTACATTGGATTAAGCATGGTATGATGGTTGGATACAACCTCAAGGACAAGAAGAGTTTGTTCCCAATGTACATGTTTAATGTGGAGTGCAAAATGGCCTTTTGTATGAATATGTTGATAGTACTGAAGTTAGACCACTGTGGTTTTTGACTTGGAGTATTTTAAGTTTAATGTTTCTTGTGTTTATGATCGTGAGTTTGCAGTAATGAGAAGTCTCAATTAGCCTTGTCCTATTTGGAACGGTGGTAGCGCCTTCAATCATTAAGTCTTTCGCTGCAGTTTTCCGTAAATGAAGTCATTAGCATTTTGGGGGCCTTACAGCTGTGGTATCAGAGCTAAGGTTTTAAGGGCCACTGTGAGGTATAAGGTGTTTATGAGTTATGTTGGACCAGGTGAATGAGCTGCTGATTATAAGTACACATTTATGGGCATATAATGAGGAATCATTTCCATTTGAGTGACTCAATCATTTGATAATATCCTTAGACTCGAGCATTGGCAAAAGGAGTGGGACACACAAATTGGGTGACATAATAGTGATGCATGCTTTCGTTTACTTGGGAGTGTAATGTATGCTTCAATTCTACCATTTGTTTAAGTTTTGCAATTATGCACTCCGGACGTGTGGCCTGTTGAGTTATTGAACTCCGGCGGGTGGCTACTGAGCTATTAAAGTGTAATTTTTCATGTTAAGTACCCGTTGTAAGGCTTTAAGTCTGCGTTTTGGTAAGTTTTTAGGCGAAACTATATTCGTTTCGCTCCAGAATTTGAGAGCTTCATTGAGGTGTATTAACATACATGATATTGAGTACAGTGATATTTAAAACCTATTGCGGAACGTCATTTGCAACTTGGTGTATCTTTTAGTTGAATCAGTATAAGATAGAATTACTGTAGGGAATCCTGTGATGGTAGTTCAGTAGCTTGCGGTGTGCTACTTGGTATTACATAGGTGGTATAAGTAAGATTTAGTTGCCATGCATAGAAAGAGACTGCTCTTGTCACTAAGACCTTACACTAACAATGCTCCCATTACTTCTAGTCATTAACTTACTTCGGCCCTAGTCAACTTGGATTGTTCAGGGGCATTATTCCTTTGCTATTGATACTCACTTGGTCTATAACATCTCTTTATCTAGGCCATTTGTTTAAATGACTTCAATTGTTATCTAAACCATGCCAATGATAGCTTATCATTTGTAACAGTGCCCCTTTATAGTCGTTCCTGTAATCGTATGCTTTCATCTTTCCAATTTGATTTTATCCAATATTGTTTATCCCTATACCCAATATTTCATTTGTTCATATTGATATGCTGGTATAACTTGCTCTGAACTCATAATATGATTATTCTCCTTACTTTCAAATTCAATTCTCACACTTATATTTTACGTCCTCATCAATAAACTTCAGCATTCTCCATTCCATCTTATTGCTGCGCTCAAATTGACTTTATCTGAGCAAAGACACATTTCCAATGTAACTTGTCCAATCTATTTATATATCTGTTGCATTTTACTTATCCAATCTATCTATCTAATTATCGCACATTGCTTTTCCCATCTATCTAGTGCACTTAACTTGACAATTGAGGCTAGAAAGTTACCATCTTGCCATCTTGCTTTTGCTAAACCCGAGTGTAATTGAGCTATCTTTCCCCTTAGTTGACTATCTATTAGATCCTTTATGATCCATATTTATAAATCGTGATTCATTTGGCATTATATTTCAACATTCTGATTATGTTATTTCAACCACCTCACGATAATCCCCTTTTATCAATCTTTTCTAATCCCATTGTTTATTTCTTTTAGACTTAATGACTTGCTTGTCTACCAATTCCCTCATTTTTATTCCTCACGATATTCATTTTATTGTCCAATGTGGAATTGGAGTAGACCTTTAATTAGTCAGATGAGGGGAAAACATGTGATGCTTGGAGAACACTAAATGAGGACATTTTGATAAGAGCATAATTTTAACCAATGTCGGGTCTTATTGGAGCGAACTAGAAGAAGCATTGGATATAAGAATAGAGTTAATCCGAGCAAGTATTACGAAAGAAATTCAAAAGGTCATGTTAAGGTGAGACAAGGCCGACAAAAGAGTTATGTCGATAAAAGTAGGAGACAATCACAGTTTCAGATAGGGCAAAAATTACTTTGGGTAAATCATACCTCCACAAAAGTCACTTGGGAAAACCCAGAAAGAGACGAAAGCCAAATATCCACATTTATTTGTGATATTAGTGCATATTTTTATAAAACTCATAAGTTTCGAGGACGAAAGTCTTTAAGAGAGGAAGACTGTAATATCCCGACCCTAACCCATATTTATTTAAATCATCTTTATTTTCATGATTATTTATTTAACGAAATCATATTTATTAATTCAAATACACCGAAGTTGTTTATTTAGCATATTACAATTTGCTGAATCCCACTCTACACTTCCGATTTTAATTATCTAAAATTTCAGGTGAATCGATAGTAGGTCTCGATAGTTATAATTTAAGAATTTATTATTATTATTATTATTATTATTATTATTATTATTATTATTATTATTATTATTTCTACTATTATTTTTATAACCTCACAAAAATTTAATTTCGAGTTATGAAAAATTTCAATTGCAAAAAGTGTAATTTTCTTTCGAGTCAAAACTCATTCTGGCCCAATTTCGGCCCAACAAGCTATTACCTCATTTTACTTAGCTAATGACTATTAAATATGTCTAATTACCATTGGCTTAAGCCTTATTTTTGGTAGATAAAAACTCATCCAAGTCAGAGTGAATCATCTTGAGCCAAGTAAAACCTATAGATATCAATCTTTTTCTTCTTTCTCTCTCTCTCTCTCTCTCTAGGCCATGCTTGTTGCTGCTGTTCATGGCTGCCACAACCACTAGCTAGCCTTGGCGCCACCAATTTAGCCACTAGACAACCATCAATAGCCACCCTAGTCACCACCCACACTCCCACAAACATCAATCACCACTGATACCTCTTTTTCAAACATCAAAGTGAGTAACCCTAACCTTGTTCTTGTTGATTTTGCTTGTATCTTGGTTTTGATTCTTGTTCTTGTTGTTTTTGGTGGTTGATCTGTTATTTTGATAGAAATAAGAGTTACTTTGGATGTTTTAATCGTGGGATAAGTTGGAAAGTAAGCAAAGGTTGAAGTTGATCATGTTCATGCAAGCTTAAGCTAAAACCATATTTATGGATTGATTTGTATTTAATTTGATGATCTTTAGCATTATTAATGATTATTATGGAGGGTTTTGGAGGAGTTAACGAATGATTTCAAGTGAGGATTTATGGGAAAAAAGAGGAGAAAACAAAAATAGTAAGGGTTAAAAAGGGCAGAAAATAGGAGTGATTTTGAGATTAAAATGGTAATGATTGGCTCATTGATGAATTATGATTTTTGGTGGGTATATAGTTCAATGTGTTAGCTTTCAAATACCTTTTGAATTACCTTAATCCGAGGTATGTGGAAAAAGTTATGGCTGTTTTACTAGAACTACACAGGTTAGACCAAAACTGACATACTTGTATTCTAACTCCATTTTGGGAATCCTATGGTGGGAATCATGCTTAGTGTTCTCAATGAAAGTTTTTCGGGACTTCTTAATCTTTCGATATTGGGGTATTGGGTCTCGATCGGAGATTGGAAAACTAAGTTATGAACCATTCTTTCTAAGCCCTTATTACGTTCTTACTTTTTCTTTACTAAAATATTAGCTATGAAATAAATATTCATGCATTTTATTGGGGTTTTCAGCTCGATTTATGAGAGAAAAGAAAGAAACATACATTTTGGGAGCTTGATTATGAGTTTTGAATCACTTATGGATATTACAAAGAAAGTACCAAGTTTGGGGAGTTTAATAGCTTTCATTGGGATTAATGATCTATTTGGGGTGAAAAACTATATTTAATGGACTTGTGAATGAAATATGAAAAGTGGGGAGAATTTTTGACTCAGAAATCTTATTTATCATACCAAACTATTGCAGTTTATGCTATTTTGAACTAAGATATATCTCTGGTAGCCTCAAACCTCTATCACTTACTCAATTCAAAATGTATCAAATGTATTTATCAAGCCAATCTAGTGTACTCGCTATTATCTTGAATCGAGCTCTACATCAGCGAGCCTTAAACCCGTATCAGCAACCTATCTCAGAAAAGGCTAAAACCACTCTTTGATTTGTCACAATCAAGGCATTTTCCTTTGTAATCCCATTTATCTCATTGTGGCCTATTTTACTTTTATTTACTTTGTATCGGATTTAATTACTTTCATTAATTCAATTTTGAAGTTATGTTGAGATACCCAAGTTATCTATACCATTGAATTATTCAATTTCTATTACACATACTTTTATTTACTCAATTATGTGAGTAAGGATCATTTACTGACTACACATACCTATAGTGACATTTATGAAATAGAGTCGACGCCTAGTTATCATTCGCATAAGTGTTATCAAGTAGAACATATTTATCAAGTCAGATGACATTTTTAAAGACTCAAGGTACGTCTATTGTCTGTATCTTCAGAAAGCAAAACATGTTTACCAAGTTACAACTCTTAATGAGTTTATCAATGAATCTGTTTATAAAGTGATTTGCCATTTAACTTATGACCCCGTCAGTTATCATCTATAAGGTGTCAGCCCATCATTTACCCATGCGGCTTCATACCAAGTCTTGATCGGATTGGCAGGTATACATCTATGTATAAATCATATCATTGTAACGAGTTCACATCCAGATAATAATGAGCAATTCAGTTTTATGTTACTTTATTTTCATCGTTATTGCAAACTAAATGAATTGCAAAAAGTGGGTATCCACCTGTAAGGTTTTAATGTTCATTTACCCATATAGGGATACATGTACTAAGCTTTAACTTACATTTCTCGAAATATTTTCCTATTTTCTATTTTAGGTGATGAAGCCGCACATATACCTCCATTTAGCAAGCCCCTTTGAGAGTTATCAGTTGCTCACAGTGAATTAAGCATGGCATGAAGGTTGGATACAACCTCAAGGACAAGATGAGTTTATTCTTAATGTATATGTTTAATGTGGAGTGCAGGATGGCCCTTTGTATGAATATGTTGATGGTATTAAAGTTAGACCATTGTGGTTTTTGACTTGAAGTACTTTAAGTTTAATGTTTCTTGTGTTTATGATTGTGAGCTGGTAGTAATGAGACGTCTCAGTTAGCCTTGTCCTATTTGGGACAACAGTAGTGCCTTCAATCATTAAGTCTTCCGCTACAATTTTTTGTAAATGAAATCATTAGCATTTTGAGGGCGTTACATGTAACTTAAGTAGTTCGTTCTTATGTGACCTTTATAGGTTGTAAAATTATGCTACTGCTGACTATTTTGGTAGAATAAGCTCTAAATATGCTGGAACTTGTAAGTTACTTGCTATTTTGATGTACTTTTGAAAGCAGCTATGCCTTCAGAGGCTGGAAAATATGTGTTTGATAAATTATCTTTGGATTGAAATTTATGCTGCAATTAAACAGGTTGATTGGTAAATGTCTAACTCGAACCTAACTTGTTTTACTTATTTATGTAAACGGATTAGGTTCAAGCGAACCCGTTTAAATGTTAAGCGGTTTAGGTTGAACTTTTTTTAACCCATTTATTAAATAGGTCGGGTTCGTGTTTAGAGGTTTTTAATCCGTTTAAATTTAATACGCATACGAGTCCGATATGAGACATTACCTATCGAAGATTGAATACGTTTTGAAGTACCAATTAAAATTTAATTTTGTAATTTTAAATTTGACGATGTGAAACAAAAAAAATAGGGTGGAAATATTGTGACTGTGAATGGTCTAAGCCTATTGCTGTAGAGAGAGAAAGTAGAGAGAGGGGGGAGGCGATGGGGTGGCCGATCGCACTGCACGGTGGAGCTGGTGACATTCCCGTCAATCTTCCGCCGGAGAAGAGAGAGCCGCAGGAAGCCGGCCTTCGCCATTGCCTTGACGTCGGAATCCTTGCTTTCAAAAATAGCCGCTCTCCTCTTGATGTTGTTGAACTTGTGGTAATTTAATTTATTAACTATATATCACATCGTGTTCCAAATTCTGGGTGATATTTAATTTTTTCAAAATTTATCTATCTACGGGTTCAGGGCGGAGCCAGAACTCAAAGCAGGTGATGCAGGATTTTGGTGAATCAAAACCCAATTCAGTATAACCCAATCTCTGCAGTCAAGATACCAGGGAAGTGATGAAAATTCTGGGAAATTTACTTCTGGAAGGAGAGAATTAAGGAAGGGAGAAGGGAGAGAGAGAAAGAAGAGGGAGAATTAATTTAGGCAAAAATTGGTGACCTTCCTTCTTTCATTCATCCCCTTTATACACTATTTTGTTCTATTACCTCCTAAGTTCCCGCTAACTAACAGTTCTCCCAAAATATCTTGCTATAACTGAAACAACAATTATTTTGGAAATAACTGCAAAAACAAAAAAAGAAATATGAAAAGTAAATTGTATTTAAAATTCCCTGCATCAGTGCCTCCTTCTTTGAGGGCCTTGACCTAAAGGCTGAAATGCAGGATACTTTTCCTCCAGTTCTTCAGCAAATTCCCATGTATTGCACTAGATACTGTACTGCAGCTGCATTCTTCCTTTTCACTATCCTCCTAGCCAATACCTTAAGTGCGACCTTGACTGCTGCAGAGTGACTACCTTGCAACCAAGCTGGAATGTAAGGCTCATTAGGTAGACTACTGATAAAAGCTCTCAGCTGGGATACATGCACTGTAGGGTGTATTTGTGCAGCCTCTGGTAGATTAAGTTTATAAGTCACTGAACCTATTGCATCTATCACCTGAAATGGGCCACAATACTTAGGTCCAAGCTTCATATTGGTTCTTTGCTGCATTGAAACCTCTCTGTAATTCTAAAGCTTTAGCCAAACCCAATCCCCTATCTCGAATTTCTGTCAGATCTTCCTTTGTCAGCTAATTGCTTCATCCGGTTTTGTGCTTTTTGTAAGTTTTGTTGAATAGACTTGATCATTAGTTCCCTTCTCTGCATAGCTCTATCAACTGCAGTATTGGTCGGACCCCCTGGCAAATAGGGCAAATGTATGGGAGGAGACTGATTATATAACACCTTATAGGGTGTTAGTTGAATAGCTGATTGGTAAGTGGTGTTATACCACCACTCAGTTAAGGACAACCAATTGCACCATTCTTTAGGATTTCGAGCACACAGGCACCTTAAATAATTTTCCAAACTCCTGTTCAGTACTTCTGTCTGGCCATCCGTTTGTGGGTCGTAAGCAGAAGATAACAGTAACTCTACTCCCAGTGTAGAGAACAATGATTGCCAAAATGAGCTGAGGAAGATTGTGTCTCTATCATTGACTATGCTTCTTGGTATTCCATGAAGTTTGAAACTATTGTCTAAGTAAGCTTGTGCCACTGTCTCAGCAGAATAAGGATGGCTCAAAGCCACAAAATGAGCATATTTACTCAATCTGAACCACTACCACCCAAATTACATCTTTTCCTTGAGACTTAGGTAACCCTTCCACGAAGTCCATGGATATGTCTACCCACACTTCTTCTGGAATGGGAAGAGGCTGCAGAAGACCTGGACTGGCACTAGTGTCATATTTGCATGCTTGACAAATAGTGCATTGTCTCAAAAAAATTTGCACTGATTTATGCATTCCCTTCCAATAGAAGAGTTGCTTAAGTTTTTTTCAAAGTGGCATCCCTGCCTGAATGCCCTCCCAAAGTAGAAGAGTGTACCCAGTGGCCATTTATCAGTTGATATTTTGGAAAGGTAGTAGCATCTTGCTATTTTTGCTAGATTATTCCCTGAAGATGACTGTTTGCAGTCCAAGATTGCTCAATTAACCCCATGAGATCAGATTGAATGGTAGATATGGCCATAAGGAGCAAAGAAGAGCTAGATACCTTTGATGAGGCATCTGCCACCAAGTTTTCACTACCACTTTTGTACTGAATAAAATAATCAAACCCCATCAATTTTGAAAGCCAAAATTGTTGAAAGGGTGTAGATAACTTCTGCTCTAATAGATGCTTGAGGCTCTTTTGGTCAGCCTTGATTATAAAGGCTCTTCCCTTGAGGTACTATTCCCACCTTGAACTGCAAATACTATGGTCAACAATTCCTTCTCATAGACTGATAATTTTTGTCACCTTGGCTCAAGTTTCTTGCTGATAAAGGCAATTGGGTGCTTACCTTGTTGAAGCACTGCCCTAATACCATACATAGAAGCATCAGTTTCTACGATAAATTGTTTCTCAAAGTCGAGTAAGGCCAACACAGGGGTTGAAGTCATGGCCTTTTTAAGAGCTAGGAAAGCCCTTTCTGTTTCAGCATTCCAGATAAGCCCTTCCTTTTTTACGAGGTCAGTTAGGGGCTTGCTGATGACTCCATACCCTTTTATGAATCTCCAATAGTAGCCTATGAGCCCTAAGAAACTCCTTACATCCTTTTGGCATCTCAAAGGAGGCCAATTTATGATGACTTCAATTTTCTTAGGGTCTGTTTCAACCCCATTTCCTGAGATGTAATGCCCTAAATATTCCACGTTCTTCAGCCCAAAGGAACATTTACTCAACTTAGCATGTAGCACATGTTGCCTCATTAACTCCATAACCAACCTTAGATGAACAATATCATCCTCCAAACAAGCACTATATATCAGTATATCATCAAAGAATACGAGAACAAACTTCCTTAAATATGGCCTAAATACCTCATTCATTAAAGCGTGGAATGTGGCTGGGCCATTGGTTAAGCCAAAAGACATCACCAAGAACTCATAATGTCCAGAATGTGCTTTGAAGGCTGTGTTTGCCACACCCTTAGGGTCCATCCTTACCTGGTGATATCCTGACCTCAAATCTATCTTTGAATAGATTCTGGATCCTGCTAACTCATCAAGCAATTCTTCAATGATGGGTATAGGAAATTTGTCCTTCACAGTGTTTTTGTTCAACTCCCTATAATCTACATAAAGCCTCTAAGAGCCATCTTTTTTGCCCACAAGAACAACCGGGGAGGCAAAAGGCCTGGAACTGACCTGAATAATACCCCTTTTCTGCATATCATTCACCAAAGACTCTATGACATCTTTGTGCTTCAAAGGATATCTATATGGCCTCAAATTTATGGGTGTTGTCCCTGTTTTCAATGGAATTCTATGGTCAAAACTCCCTCTAGATGGAGGTAATTTTGTAGGCTCAGTGAAAATATCCTTGTACTCTTCCAAAATCCCTTTGAGTTCCTCTGGTGTTTGCTGATTTGCATCCTCTTGTAAGCCCTATAATTGCATGGTTTCTGATACTAATTGCAGCATACAGATTTGAGCTGCAGTCTTGAGTGCCTTTAGTAATTGTTCTTGTGTCATCATCTAAAATTTTCTAGCAGCTCTTAGTACATAATTCTTTCCCTGATGCTCAAATTCCATTCTCAACTGTTTAAAGTTCCATTTGATGGTACCCAATGTGGACAACCATTGTACCCCCAAAACTAGGTCACAACTTCCTAAAGGAAGTAGCACCATATCAGACTCAAATTCAACTCCCTGTAAGATCAACTTAAAGTTCCTGCACAGCCACTGGCACTGCATGCTAGTACCATCTGCTATGGCCACAGCCTGTGTGGCAATAGATTCCAGTTGACATCCTAACTGCAGAGCTAAGTGCTCATCCATAAAATTATGTGTGCTACCAAAGTCCACCAATATGTGAAGCACCCTCTTTCCACACTATCCTTTTACCCTCATGGTCTAGAAGTCAGAACTACCGTTCATAGCACTGAAGGATAACCGAGGAATTAACTCTTCTTCTTCATCTACTGCCTCTTCAACCCCAATATTCTCCTGAGCTTCCTCATCTTCACCTAAGACTTCCACCAAGAACAACTGCTTTTCTTTATAACCACACTTATGACCCCTTTCAAAGGGCTGATCACACAGGAAGCACAAACCCTTGGCTATTTTCTCAGCTCTTTCAGCTGCTGGCACAAACCTGGTTGGTCTTTGTAAGTTTGAAGTGGAGTTTCTCTGGTTGCTGTATGAATTTGGAGCTTTAGGAAGGGATGGAAAAGCTTTTTGTGGAGCTAACGGGGTTGTGTTTGGGGTGGGTAACAAGCCCTTTTGAGAGTTGTTGGCATTTGAGAAGCTAGTTTTATAAAGTTTTTCTGGATGCAGTTTGAGGGCAAGTAACTGTTCCTCCTGATATCTGGCATGTTTGATGGCAGAGGACAGGGTTTGAGGGTTGAAGGCCCTTACTAAGGGCTTAACTGCTGGCTTCAATCCTCCAATAAAGCTTTCAAGGAAATAAGCTTCAGGCATGGTAGGAGTCCTTACAAGCATAAGGGCTCTCAATTCCTCAAACTTAGCCAAGTATTCATCAATGGTTCTAACCTGGCAAAGCTTATTAAAATCCTTTATTACCTTACTGCCTAGATTATCCTTAAATCTAGCACAGATATCGACAATAAACTCATCCCAAGTTAACCCTCTTCTTCCTATTATATAAGACCCAAACCACGTCTCAACTGAACCCCTTAAGTGTAATGCAGCTAGATCCACTTTTTATTCATCCTGG
>NCQT01051677.1:0-14681 GCA_002740465.1 Stenocereus thurberi | reverse complement strand
AACAAGGGGGCGTGGAGGAGGAGAAAGAGAGGAAGAAGAAGAAGAGAATTTGCTTTTGGTTTGGGTGATATTTGCTTTGGCTCATCTAGCTTTAATTGGCTAATTTTTAACCTCCAAAAAGTAGCTTTTCATTAATTATAATTACCCATAAGTAATAATAATTAGCTAAATTAATTGCATCAACTTTTTGTGCCTTAAGTTAGGCTCAAATAAATTGGGCTTGGAAAAATGGCATTTCATGGTGATAAAATTTTTACGTAGCTTAAAATTAAACTTTTGTAATATTATGGAAAATTATTTATCGATTAATCATATTTACCAAGCCTACTATCGATTTACCCAAAATTTGTAAAATAATTAAAACTTGAATTGTAAAGTGGGACCCAAAATTAATTTTTCAAACTGGAATTATTAAATGCGATAATAAAATGTAAGGAAATTAATAACATGGCTTAATTAAATAAATAAATATGATTTAGGGTCGAACTATTATAATCTTCCCCTCCTTAAAGTGTTTCGTCTCAAAACTTATGAACTTTGTCAAAATATGCAAGATTACATTAAATAAGTGCAGGTACTTGGCCTTCATTTCTTCCTTGGTTTCCCAAGTGACTTCTGAGGAGGCATGATTTGTTCAAGGTGATTTGACTAGGGGTATTTGCTTATTGCGTAGCTGTTTAATCCTGTGATCTAGTATCTGGACTGGGCGTTCTTCATGCAGTAGATCCCCAGTAACTTCAATGGCTGAGTTACGATAGCATGGTCAGGATCTGGAATATACTTCTTGAGTTATGAGATATGAAGCACGTTATGTACATGTTAGAGTTCTTCAGGCAAATTCAACTAGCACGCTATGGGATTCAACCTTTCAATAACTTCATATGGCCCAATATACCTTGGGCTCAGTTTACCTCACACTCAACCCTCCTTATACCCTTAGTTGGTGAATCTTTTAGGAAAACCTTATCGCCTACTTGAAACTCCGGATTCCTCCTTCTTTTGTCAGCAGAACTTTTTTGTCAGCTCTGGGCAACTCAAATATGATCCATAGTCTTCCTTATTGTTTTTGTAGTTTCTTGGATCAGTTCTGGGAGGAAGATCAATACCTTATATAAGTTACTCCAGCACAAAGGATTCTACGTTTTCTCCCATATAGAGCCTCAAATGGGGCATATTAATGGTGGACTAATAACTATTGTTCTAAGAGAATTCCACCAATGGTAAGTCGACTTGTCATTTCCCTTGGAACTCTTGGACACAAACTTTTAACATGTCTTCTAGAATCTAATTCACTATTTCAGTTTGCCCATCTGCTTCAGTATGGTAAGAGCTGTTAAAATTTAATTTGGTTGCGAAGGCTTTTTGAACCACTTGCCAAAAACAGGCATCAAATCTTTGATCTCTATCTAACACTATGTTTGATGGAATCTCATGCAATCTAACTATCTCCTTAACATATAGTTGGCCCAGTGTTTCAACTCCTCAAGTATCTCGAATTGGCAAAAAATGGATCGATTTAGTGACTCGATCAACTATTACCCAGATGACATTCTTCTTTGAAGAAGAAAGAGATAATCCCATCGCGAAGTCCATTGAAATTGGGTCCCACTTCCAAAAGGGAATTTATGAAGGTCATAATTCGCCCATGGGACATTGATGCTTAGCTTTAATCTCTTGGCTGATCAAACACTTGTCTGCATATTTTACGATCTCTTTTTTCATATTATTCTACCAAAAATATTGTCTCAGGTCTCTACACATCTTGGTGCCTCTGAGGTTCACCGAGTATCGAGTGTTGTGAGCCTCCTCTAAGATCTTCTTCCTTAACTTCACATTTTTGGGTATACACAGGTTGTTCTGAAATCGCAAGCTCCCATCTTCATATACAACAAATCCAAGAGATTTCCCTCTGTCTAGATTTTGGTTTATCCTTTGGAGCTTAGGATCATTTTCCTAGTTCACTCGACTTTCCTCCACTATGGAGGGTTGTAAAGTGAGTACTGACAATTGAACACTTGCTTGTCCATGTAATATCCCGACCCTAATCCATATTTATTTAAATCATCTTTATTTTCATGGTTATTTATTTAACCAAAGCATATTTACTAATTCAAATGCATCCAATTTATTTATTTAGCAAATTAAAATTTGCTGGGTCCCACTATTCACTTCGGGTTTCAATTTTCGTAAAATTTCAGGTGAATCGATAGTAAGCCTCAATAATTATAGTTTAAGAATTCATTATTATTATTATTATTATTATTATTATTATTATTATTATTATTATTATTATTATTATTATTATTATTATTATTATTATTATTATTATTATTACGAAAAATTTCAGTCGTAGAAAATCTAATTTTCTTCCTGGCCCAAACTCATTTTAGCTAGGGGTGTTCATGGTTCGGGTACCCGAACCAAAGGAGATTTTGGTTCGGGTGCCTGAAATTTTGGGTCGGCAAAATAGTGAGCCGTATCCGAACCGAAACTTTCAGGTAACCGAAATTCGGGCACTCGAAAATTTCAGTTCGGGTTTTTGGTTATCTAATAACCCATTTTTTCTAAAATATTTTTTCCTACTTTGCCTAATAATTTTTTTGTACCCATAATATAATTATTTGTATTTATACTATAAGAAGTTGTTGTATTGAGCCAAGTTGCACTTTAAATTATAACACAATATGACAATATAACCGGATATCTTATCACCATTCACATTTCAATTAATCTACACTTCCATAAGGCATAAGCTTCTTAACATCATATTCATGCCCAACAGATTCAAATAAAATAATGCAATGAAGTTAAAGTACTTGTCTTCTTCGGATTTCTGAATACTTCACTTGCAAAGTCTTTAGGGAATGGATGATATAAAAAAAGTTTTGAAAAAGTTTTAAAAGAAGTTTCGGGTTTTCGGATACCCGAATCTTTAAAATGCCTGAACCGTACCCGAACCAATAACCGGAAAAAATATTGGTTCGGGTACCCGAACCAAAATTTTCAAATATTTCGGTTCGGGTACCTGAGATTTCGGATCGGGTACGGGTTTTCGGTTCAGGTTATTGGTTACGGATATTTTTGAACACTCCTAATTTTAGCCTAATTTCGGCCCAACAAGCTATTACCTCATTTTGCTTAGCTAATGACCATTAAATGTGTCTAATTACTATTGGCTTAAGCTTACTTTGGTAGATAAAAACTCAGTCAAGTAAGAGTGAATTATTTTGAGCAAAGTAAAACCCACAAATATCAATCTCCTTCAGCCATGTTTGCTGTTGCTGCTGTTCATAGCTGCCACAACCACTAGCCAGCCTTGGCGCCACCAGTTCAGCCACCAGACAACCACCAACAGCCACCTTAGCTACCACCCACACTCCCATAAACATCAATCATCACTTCTACCTCTTTTTCAAGCATCAAAGTGAGTAAACCCTAAACTTGTTCTTGTTGATTTTGCTTGTACCTTGGTTTTGATTCTTGTTCTTGTTATTTTTTGTGGTTGATCATGTTGTTTTGATAGAAATAAGAGTTACTTTGGATGTTTTAATTGTGGGATAAGTTGGAAAGTAAGTAAAAGTTGAAGTTGATCATGTTCATAAAAGCTTCAGTTAAAACCATGTTTATGGACTGATTTATATTTGATTTGGTGATCTTTAGCATTATTAATGATTATGATGGAGTTGTTGTAGTTTTGGATGGTTTTGGAGGAGTTAAGGAACATTTCCAGTGAGGATCTATGGGAAAAAGAGGAGAAAGCAAAAACAGTAAGGGCTGGAAATAGTAGAAAATGAGGGTGACTTTGAGATTAAATTGGTAATGATAGGCCTATTTAAAAACTACAATTTTTGGTGGGCAGATAGATCAGTGTGTTAGCTTTCAAATTCCTTTTGAATCACCTTAATTTGAGGTTTGTGGAAAAAAGTTATGGCCGTTTTACCAGAACTGTGCAGATTAGGACAAAACTGACATACTTGTGTTCTAGCCCCATTTTGGGAATACTATGGTGCGAATCATGCTTGGTGTTCCAAACAAAAGTTTTTTGGGACTTCTTGAGCTTTCGATATTGTGGTATTGAGTCTCATTCAGAGATCAGAAGACTAAGTTGCGAGTCATTCTTTCTAAGCCCCTATTATGTTCTTACTTTTTCTTTACTAAAATATTAGCTTTGAAATAAATATTCATGGATTTTATCGGGGTTTTTAGCTCGATTTATGGGAGAAAATAAGAAAAACATGCATTTTAGTAGTTTAATTATAAGTTTTGAATTACTTATGGATATTACAAAGAAAGTACCAAGTTTGGCGAGTTTAATAGCTTTCGTTAGGATCAATAATATATTTTAGGTGAAAAACTATATTTAATGGACTTGTGAATGAAATATGGGAAGTGGGGAGGATTTTTAACTCAGAAACTATATTTATCAGACCAAGTTACTGCAGTTTATACTATTTTGAATGAAGATATATCTCTCTTAGCCTCAAACCTCTATTACTCACTCAATTCAGAATGTATCAAATGTATTTATCAAGCCAATCTAATGTACTCGTTGTTATCTTGAACCAGGCTATATATCAGCGAGCCTTAAACCCGGATCAGTAACCTATCTCAGAAAAGGCCAAAACCACTCTTCTATTTGTCACCATCAAGGCCTTTTCCTTTGTAACCACATTTATCTCACTCTGGTCTATTTTGCTTTTATTTACTTTATATTGGATTTAATTACTTTCAATAATTTAGTTTTGAAGTTATATTAAAATACCCAAGTTATGTACACCATTTAATTACTCAATTTCTATTACACATACTTTTACTTACTGAATTATATAAGTAAGGACCATTTACTGACTACACATACCTATAATGACATTTATAAAATAGAGACGAGACCTAGTTATCATTCCCTGTTATGCATAAGTATTATCAAGTCAGAATATATTTATCAAGTCGAATAACATTTATGAAACAGATGACATTTATCAAGTCGGATGATATTTTGAAAGACTCAAGGTACGTCCATTGCCTGTATCTTCAGAAAGCAGAACATGTTTACCAAGTTACAACTTTTAATGAGTTTATTAATGAATCTGTTTACACAGTGATTTGCCATTTAACTTGTGACCCCGTCAGTTATCATCTATAGGGCATCAGCCCATCATTTACCCGCATGGCTTCAAGCCAAGTCTTGATCAGTTTGGCAGATATACACCTATGTATAGATTATATGATTTCAACGGGTTCACATCTAGATAATAATGAGCAATTGAGTTTTTAACTACTTTCATTTTCATCGTTATTGCGAACTAAATGAATTACAAAAAAGTGGGTACCCGTCAGCAAGGTTTTAGTGTTCATTTACTCATATGGGGATGCATGTACTGAGCTTTAGCTTACATTTCTCGAAATGTTTTCTATCTTCCATTTTAGGTGATGAAGCCGCACAAGTACCTCCATTTAGCAAGCCCCTTTGGGAGTTACCTCTTGCTCAAAGTGGATTAAGCATGGCATGAAGGTTGGATACAATCTCAAGGACAGGACGAGTTTATTCTTAATGTGATTGTTTAATATGGAGTGCAGGATGGCCGTTTGTATGAATATGGTGATGGTATTAAAGTTAGACCACTGTGGTTTTTGACTTGGAGTATTTTAAGTTTAATGTTTCTTGTGTTTATGATCGTGAGTTGGCAGTATGAGTAATCTCAGTTTGCCTTGTCCTATTTAGGACAGCGGTAACACCTCCAATCATTAAATCTTCCACTACTGTTTTCCGTAAATCAAGTCATTAGCATTTTGGGAGCGCTACAGTCCATGTGAAACTAATTGAACACCAAGTCCTCAAGCTCTCTCAAGAGGTTCAACTGAGTAATCAATACAATGTTCAAGCTATATTGTGCCTTCCTACTTAGGGCTTATGCCATAACATTTGCCTTTCCTAAGTGAAATGGATTTGCATATCATAATCTTTGAGTAATTTTAGCTAATGCCTTTGTCCCAAATTGAGCTCTTTCTAAGTGAAAATATACTTTAAGCTTTGATGATCCATGTAGATCTTATAGGGTACTCCATATAAGTAATGTCTCCAAATCTTTGGTGCAAAGACTACAACCGCTAGTTCCAGATCATGGGTAGGATAATTTCTCTCATAAGGCTTGAGCTGTCATAAGGCATTAGCTACCTCCTTGTCTTCTTATAATAGAACACACCCCAACCCATTCTTCAATGCATCACTATAGATAGTGTACTCTTTACCTTCTACTAGTAGGGTTAGGATTGGTACGATAGTTAATCGCTGCTTTAATTCCTGAAATGCCCTTTCACACATCTCTGTCTACTAAAACTCAATAGCTTTCTTCAATAAATTGGTCAAGGGTGATGCTATCTTTGAATAATCCTTCATAAACCTTCGATAATCGCCAACTAAGCCCAAGAAACTTCGAATCTCTATGACATTGGTAGGCTTTGGCCACTCTATAATTGCTTTCACCTTCTAGGGATTAACCTTAATCTCTCCCTTTCAAACTGCATACCCCAAAATAATAACTTCTTCTAACTAGAACTCACACTTCTTTAATTTTCCATATAATTGGTGTTCCCTCAGGGTATGTAGCACTGTTCTCAAATGAGCTGTGTGTTCATCTCTGTCCTTGAAGTATATTAGGAAGTCATCTATACACACCACCACAAACTTGTAAATAGGATATGAAAATTCTATTTATGAGATCCATAAAGGCCATGGGGACAATGGAAAGGCCAAAGGGTATCACCGTGAATTCGTGGTGTCCATACCTGGTCCTAAACGTAGTTTTAGATATCTCTTCAGGTTTAATCCTAAGTTGATGGTACCCAGACCTCAAATCAATCTTGGAAAAGAGTCCTGCTTGTTGCAGTTGATCAAATAAATCATATATTCGGAGCAAAGGGTATTTGTTTTTTATGGTGATCTTGTTCAGCTCCTAGTAATTGATACATAATCTCCAGGTTCCATCTTTCTTCTTTACAAATAAAACTAGAGCGCCCCATGATGACACACTTGGTCTCATAAATCCCTTCTATAATAGCTCATCCAACTGAACTTTAGTTTCCTAAGCTCTATTGGGGCCATACGATATGGGGTTTTGGAGATGGGTTGGGCTCCATAGACTAATTCAATCTTAAACAATTTCTGTTTAAGGGGGCAGTCCTGCTAACTCTTTAGAAAAAAACATCTCTAAATTTACAAACTATAGGGATTCTTTTGCTTTTTCTTCCTTTTCTTGAGTGTCAATGGCATAGCACCAATACCCAATACATCCTTGACATAAGAGTTTATTTACTTTCATAGCAGAAATTAAGGGACATGGTTTTCCATCTCTTTCCCCATAAAAACATACATGTCTGCCTCTTTTATCCCTCACAATAACCTTAAGGTCTTCACATTCAATCTTGGCCACATAAGTACACAAGCAGTTCGTCCCTAAAATGATATCAAAGTCTGACACATCAAATTGAATTAAGTCTCCAGGAAATATGATTCCACCACTAGTAATAGAGACAAGTTTATAGGAGATAGGGCACTTAACTATAGAGTCATTGGGCAACTTGATTCTATAGTTGGTTTCTGGCTTCCTATTCTCAAGGTTTAATTACATAGCATATCGGGTAGATATAAATGAATGAGTGGCATCCGAATCCAACAAAATAGAAAATGGTTTTGAATTTAAAAAGAGAGTTTCAGTAACCACCATACTAGAGGTGGTAGCTTTTTTCTTACATGCACCCTTCCTACCGCTGCAGGCCTTGGTGGTGGGGGGCCTTAGTGAGGTGGAGCCAAGGGTTTTGTTCTACTCTTATCTATAACCTTCGGTCTTTGAGGACAGGCAGCAAAGAGATCCCCCAGATTATCACATCATATGCATTTATTAGTTCCCACTCGACATTCAAGAGTGGTATAGTTGGTTCTTCCACATTTCCCATAGGCCTTTGCTGGGCCTACAGGATGACTCTTGGAAGGAGCGGGAGTAGGCTTCTTACTCGGAGCCCCCCTCTTGATCCCTTTCCTCTTTTAATTGATCGGGCTGAGGGGCCTCAACTCAGTCTTCACTCGTTCCACATCACTTGCTCGCTCCTCTTGATAGGTATGGATTAGTTGACAATATAGAAACCTAAACCTTGTTCAAGTTTCCTCATCTTCAGTCTTTCAAATGACACAAACTCAAGGACAAACTCGGATAATTTTGTAAACTTACTAGCATATTGCACTACTATCATACTTTCACTCATTGCCAACTTTATAAATTCTTTTTTTTTCTGCTGTTGAGCCATAACTAGGTAAAATTTAACTCTCAATTCCTCTACTACTGTGAAAATTTTTTCCATCCCTCTAGTCCATTCCTCTAGCTCTATTAGGTCGTACTTTCCAACATAAACTTTAGGGTTGCGTCGTGCTACATTTTCTGCTTGTTTATCATCTTTAGGAGGGATTTCAAAAGGTGTTGAGAGAATTCGTTTCATCAATTCAGATAGCAATGTCTACTCGTAGTTGGGGTTCCTAATATTACTAGCTAACTCAAGGGGAATCAGGGGCATTCCACTAAGGTTTGGCGGCACGTCACATGAAGCTTGGTCACCTGACCCTTGATCATGGTCCCAATTATCTCCTGCATGGGTCTTCGCATTATTTGCATAGATTTGAACATTCTAATTATGCATTAACAAAGTAATTCAATCACTTAACCATAATTAAAATATAGGATAAGCACACACAACAAACATAAACTAACATGGTTTAAATATTATGAAAACATAAACCAAAGCTTCATTATGTCATTACCATAACTGCTTGTTTACATACATGCATATATATAGCTCAACAAAAGAATATCATATCTAGCTGCCTACCAAGGTTAGCCCTTCCTCTTACCTCCTAACTAGAACACTACCTAGCCTCCAATAGACTAAGTCCGCCACATGCCCAAAAAGAAGGCTGAACTAGTCATCACAGTCAAAAGGATTTGTCTAACTATATAAATGTCATAACCTGCACAAAATTCATCTATCCAAACGACTACACTATATACATGTGGGGCTCAAAATGTAACCTAACTGAGCATTAAACACCTAAATCAACCTAACGATCCATAGATGGATTGTAGTCTGAGTCAGACTTATCCTCAAGCTCCTCACCCAAGTCAAAGCTATTGTTCGACGCTCCTGTCTCTACATCCTTGACATCATAGCCTAATACTCCACCAATTTTGGATCGTCTTCTGGGTCCTTATCTGGATCCTCCATGGGCTCATTGTCCGAGCTAAGCTTCATCACCTCTGATGTATTAGGGAGATCTATAACCACATGAACCTCTCCTGAACCCAATGATACTAGACTGTCAGGCAGCTGAGGAGCACCTAGTATAGGTGCTGATAGTGGTTCCTGAGCTGGTGCAGGTAGAGAAGGTGCAAAGTGTAAAGGAAATATATACTGAAAAGTCTCCATAGTGATCCCCTGCTGCTCAAACTCCTCCCTGAGCAACAATTTGGTAGTCATGGTAGCCCAGGCCTCCTGAAGCTGGAATCTAGGTCCGTTCCATCCTGGGCCTTTAGTCATCATACAATCATGGTATCGAATTCTAAACTCGACCTAAGGGACAACTATGAGTGAGGACCACAAGGGCCTATATGTACGGACTGTAACACTATGAAACATAGAAAAGGGGTCCTCCATACTAGCAAGTAGCAAAGAAATGTGAGTGGTCATAGAAGCACCTGGCATCATATTCATTGTCTATAGATCAAGCTAACAAAAAAAAAACATAAAAAGGATAACATGTGAGAGATAAGCAAACATTTCTATTATCACAAATCTCTAACGACATGATAATAACCCTCACTAACTGACCTTCTCACCCTCTGATCTCTACTCTCCATGCTCAATAACCCATCAAGAAAAATCGAACCTGGCTCTTATACCAAATCAACGCCCCTAATGCGCATGTTTTATTGTTTATAATCTCTTTAATTAATTTGTTGATTAGACTAATAAACCCAATGGTTGAGGCGTTACCGCCGTCCAGAAGGACAAGGCTTTAAGTATACATGTAAGATATAATATAGCTAAACATAGTTTAGAACCATACATATTCAAACAATATCAAAACCATTTATAAGTAACTGCTCACTACTATAAGGTTTACACATCATAATAGAGCAGTACTTCGTCAAGTTAATATCTCTATCGATTGAATATCTCAAAATATAGTTCCAAAATAATCATAAGGTAAAATTACTACTAATCCATCCAGATTTCCTTGCTCACTTATTCTCATAAACTAGTTTGCTAGCATGAGGGTGATTCACTGAGTATTTTCCTAAAACAAAATATGACAAATATTTTAAAATATGAGCCGAAACTCAGTGCATGCATTTTTGTATTGTTAAATGATCACTGAAAAATTGGTTGGGTCCACTTTGTAATTCATTTTCATTTAAAACAGTGAATGAGATAAACGTAAAATTGCATTGCTAGTTATGATTTGGTAATGGACTCCTAGTAAATGTTACGACTTATAGATAGGTGGACACCTGACAAGCCCAACAGGAGATCTGGGCTGAGGCTGCGCGAGTAGCTGGAGAGTGAATGCCCTATAAATAGCAACTAATGGGGTCATTAACAAGGTTTCAAATCACTGAGTAAACATATTCATTGATATACTTACCAAGACATTATAATTTTGATAAATACATTCTGATTTCTAAAGATATAAGCAATTGACATACGTGGTGTTCTAAAAATATTATCTCACTTAACAATATTTTTGCGCAATGAGGAGAAACTATATACTAGGCCCCGATTCTATTCCAGAAATGTAATTATATGTATATGTACTTGGTAAACAACATTCACTCTTATAATTTCCAACTTCAATAGAAATTTATTAATTAAAAGACATCCATAACTCAAACCATTCAATATATGATAAGTGACACTAAGATGATTGGAAAACTAAATAAATTAAGGTAATTTGACTTGGGTCAAAATAATTTGGAGGAAAATAGACCAAAATAAAATAGTTGAGGGTATATTGGAGAGGCTTTGATAGTTATAAATAGAATATGGGTTTTTGGCATTTATGAGATTGATAATAAGGGTTTAAGGCCAAGAAGGGTGTAGCTAGGTTCGTGATAGCTTTAATCATACCAACTTGGCTTGACAAACACTATTCTTGAGTCATTAGTGTCCCTAACTTCTCAAATTCCATTCAAATTATAATGACCTGAACCCAATTCGTGCGAATCACCTTGAATTACCTTAATTCAAATTTAACTAGGTTGGGTGTCGCATCTCAATTTAGCATTTTATACATTTATGTAATAACAGGTTGAATCGGCGGAGTGACCTCAAAATAAAATTTTGTAACATTCCCGAATAACTTGTTCGAACCTTAATAAATTCCCTGAATGATAGCTAAACAAAAATTAGTCTAATTATGAAATGGGTAAATAATAATAATTGTAAGTAAGCAATACGCATATAAACGAATGCAAGTAATAGTTAAAAATAAAAATTTCTTCTTAATGCATTAATTTTAGCCAAATAAAATTTACCCAAAACATACATATATGTATTTGGGTGTAAAGGGAAAAAAAAAAAAGAAGAGAAAAGAAAATTTCAAAGATCCAAAAAAAGAAAAAACTAAACCAAGAAGGAAGATTCAAAATAAATCAAAACACACAAAAGCCCCAAACCTTCCTCATCCCTTGGATCTCACGAGTTTTCCCTCCCCCCTGCTCGCCCCAGCCACTCGCGGCTCTGTCCAGGCTAGCATTCCACTGCTAATCTGCTGGTTGGATGCTGTCAGTTCGCCACCGTGTCTCCTGGTTTCCTCCTCACCTCATGTAATGCCCAAGTGGGTTCAAAAGGTGAAGTCTAATCTCTTTTAATTTGCAATTTTGATTGTTTTATGGCTAAAATATTTGTAGTTAATGTTGTATTTAGCTTTGGGGAGCATCAAATTAGTGATTTCTTTGAAACATTGGATGCTTTGATTGATTGAAATACTTGAAGGCTGAAATGGAGTATGGTGAGTGAGAGTTGAAGTTTAGAATTGGGGATTTTAGTTTGTTTATGTTGATTCAATGGTGTTTGAATAGATTTTAATGAATATTGGAATGAAATTAAAGTGTTAGAGGTGTGTTGTTGTCATGGCCATGGGGATTTAGTGTTAGATGCTTGGATAAAATTCAAATTTATTTATGTCGATTTAATGATTTTTGGGTGAATTTTAGAGAATGTTGAATGGAATTAATATGATATACATTCGTGGGTGTATGATGTTGTGTGGGTAGCCATGAATATGAGTGTAAACTTGTGGTGGGTGGATATGGTGCAAAGGTAGGGAATAGACTAACTTTCGAAATTTGAAATTCATTACATAAATATGAATTTGTGAATTAGTTTAAGGTAAGGAAATAATGGGTAGTGTGTATTTGAATAAAATTTGGACGGGATGTGTGTGTTGTGTGAAGGTTACCATGGGAGAGGGTTTCTTGAGCTTGAGGTTAAAGATGGAATTAAAGGAGAAAATTGCTAATTGGGCTTTAAAATTAGTAGCTTAATTAAGCTCTTGAGATTAAGTTGAGGAAGAAAATGTGTTTTATGTGAGGATTAAGTGGAAATATTATTTTGGGATTTTGAAAACAAGTTAAGTATGAGATGAATGTTGGAGACTAATTTAAAAATTATTGGATGAATTTCAGTGTGTGAATTGGGGGTGATATTATCCATTAAAAATAATTATGGGGCTAGACTTTTGCGACTCAGTGAAAATGTAAGATAGATGGGTTTGAATTGGTGTTAAAAATTAATTACACGCTTGTGTAACTTGAAGAGAGGAGTAAAGATTAATTCTTGAAGAGAGGAGTAAAGAATAATTGTGGGGCTAGACTTTTGAGACTTAGTGATATTATGTTTTTGTGACCCAAACAAATAAATAGCAATCAAAGTTCATTTGAGCCTAAAGGAACAAAAATATTTTCAATCTGCGTATGAAAGCATGATGTGACGTTGGAAATCGAGTTAGAACCACAATTCGAGTTAGTAACTCAACCCCTCATAAATAAATCACTAGAATTAATCATAATATCTCTTTTTATAATGATCATAATAATAATGGAAGTGAAATTCATGATAATGTCAAGCATGACATCCAACACCAATAATGACAATGATTATAGTAACTCCCTCGATAATAACATTAATATTGATGACACTACAGGTAATAATATTAAGGCCTATTGTAACGTAGTAGTATCAACATCATTAATGATAGTAATAATGACAATAGTAATACTAACAAATAAAACTCTACTAATAATAAAATATATATTTTTGAAGCAAAATTGAGGCCACTCTCGTCACTTCAATGCCGCAAATAGTATTTTATTAAAAGGGGAGAGCCTTCAATCTTTCAGGTCTGTTTACTGCCTATACCCTTCAAAAGTTCACATGCTTTTCATAAATACCAAATTCTCATAATATATAATTATTTAATTAATCATTTTCAAGTATTATTTTACCACATAATCAAGTGGACCCACTAGATTACAATCCTCAGGGCTCATGCCCTTCAACTCACCCACGCGGCCTCAAGTCAGGCTATTCAATCAGCTTGACAAGTGTACACCTATTCAATGATCACAATGCTCATATGAGCTCATCAATTTAGGTTCCACTATCAGATAATAACCGATAATAGTTTTACTATGTAATCTCTCCTATCTTCGAACAAAAAGAATTGAAATGCGGGCGCCCAACTAAATTGTTTTAAAAGCTTAACTTTACACTATGGGGATAAGCATACTGAGCTTCGGCTCATTGTTCGAAGTATTTTTGTGTTTTCTATTTTACGTAATGGATAAGTGGTCCCTAGCATGCTGAAGGACGTAAGAGGTGAAGGAAGAACTCGTTACATTTGCAATTTAGCACCGTTAGATGCTCATAATGGATTCTCGCGTAGTATGAAGGCTTGACAGAGCTTAAAGATCATGTTGGGTCTACAACTTGAGTAAGCATGCTTAACATAGAGAGACTTAGATGATACCAAATCTGGTTATATTTTGGGTTGTGCAAGGGCTAAATTACGATTCAAAGTTGATGCAAATGCCTTCAGTCTGATGGGATTTGAGGATTATGATAGCGTTCCAGAAAAATCATCTAGCTTATCAATAACTAGCCTTGCCTGACTTAGGGCGGTAGTAATACCTCCAATCATTAGGACTTCTGTTACAATTACGATAATAAGCGCTTAAATTAAGATAATCGAGTAAATAGTAATTGGGGGCGTTCCAGTGCCTATTCAACTCGATTTTCCAATCCAAGTAAGTTTCAAAGCACAATCAAAGTTGTTCAACTTAGCAATATTAGTAATCATCCAAGACTCTTAATAACACTTCCAATTTTCATGGTTTCTTTCTTTCTTGTATAAATCAAGCTAAATGCCCCTTTTTGGACCATTAACCTTTGTTTCCTTCGTATGGTTACCTTATTTTAGCAAAAAACTTAAACTATAAATCATGATTAACCTTACACATTTTCAATACTTTTCTTCCCATAATCACTCAAAATGCTCCCATAAACTCACCTACTAGCGCCATTAGTCCAAACAACCTCTTTTAGTCACTTATGGGATTTTCCATAATCCACTAATT
>NCQT01051626.1:0-13287 GCA_002740465.1 Stenocereus thurberi | reverse complement strand
TGTATTTGAGGTTTTGGTAGAATTTTTTATGACAAGGAAAAAGTATTATGTAATTTAAATTTAATTAACATGTTATGTATGTTGAATTCAATAATTAAAAAGTATGTGTAATATGTGTAATAATTCTAATTTAATACATGTTTTGTTTTGGTAAATGGTTTAATAATGTTAAGTATGTGTTTTTTCAATTTGTTGTGTATATTAATTGTTGGTGAGTATGTGAATAATATTCTGTTTTTGAGACATGGTTAATTTTCATATGATTTGGTTGGTTTAATATTCAATTTTTTTTGAGTAACATATGAATGTGAATTATGTTAAATTTTATTTTTATTTGTGAAGAATATTTATTTGAATAAGTGGAATAAGATATGATAAGTATGTTCATTTATAATTATTATATAACTTACTATGAAATGTTGAAGTATATTAGACATGTGTAATGTGTTTTGTTTTTGGGAATACTTTAAATTTTCTTAGTATGTTTGTATTTTGTTTGCTTTGTGATATATATTAAAGTTTTGTAAGTATGTGAAGTGTATGTGATTTTTAGGTATGTCAAGTACATATTCAAGTGTGTTAAGTATATAATAATTGAAGTTTGCTCATTATGTTAATTGTATTATATGTTGTTAATTTGGTTTAGATTTATTTATTTGAATGAACTCCTCAATGAGAGCATCACCAAGCAAGCAAAGGCTATAACTCAAATAGCTAAAAAATAGGGGAGGACAGAGCGCATGCTGAAAAAAAAATTTAAGATTTTTTAAAGGTCAAAGTGCAGGCTCCTCCAACATCAACTTGAACACTGACGATGAAGAGGACTCCGAAAATGACAATGATGATGATCTCACAAATTTATCCGACTCGGATTAGTTTACTAGTAATTTGTGTGTGCATTCAAAACAATGTCGTACTTAATACTTAATGTCGTACTTAATATTTAATTTCCATATTTCTTTTGACAGATATACATAAAGAAATGTATTACATGCGTATTATATTTCTTAAAGTTTTTTCTTTTTCGGTTTTGAAGCTTTTAAAAAAAATTTCCTTTTTGGATTTCGAATCCATTTTTTGAAAACAAAAAAAATTTTTGGGGTTTTTTTTCACATTTTCTGAAAATTTTTTTTAAAATGTTTTGATTTTCCGACGTCTTTTCCGACGGTAGGTTCCGTCGGAAAATCAAAACGGCACAATTTTTTTTAATTTAGGCCCAAACCGGCACGGGTTTCCGACGGGATTTTCCGTCGAAAATCCCTGCCGATGGGCTGACGATGTCAGTTAGTCCGACGGCAGTTTCGACGGACCTATTCCGTCGGATTTTCCGTCGGATTTTTTTTTGCGACGAGCTGATTCCCGACGACACATTTTCCGTCGTAATTTCCGTCGGAAACATGGACTTTTTTCGTCAGTATTTTCGTCGCAAATTAGATGTATTTTTGTAGTCCCCACTCGTTTAGGGATGATAAGGCGTAGCGACCTTTGATATATCCCGTATTTTTTAAGAGTGACTCAAGAGGCTTGTAACAAAAATGTGTGCCGTTGTCACTTAGAAGGCCTCTCGGTGTGCTAAATCGTGTGAAAATATTTTTCTTCATAAATTTAAGACAACTTTGGAATCATTTGTCGGGGATGCAATGGCTTCCACCCACTTAGAAACATAATCAACCGCTACAAGGATATAAAGGTTGTTATGGGAAGGAGGAAAATGACTCATGAAGTCGATCCCCCATACATCAAATAACTTCACTTCTAGTATGCCACTTTGAGGCATTTCATGCCTCTTGGAAATGTTCTCTGTTCGCTGACATCTATCACATGTCATGGTAAATTTCCTTGTATCCTTAAAGTGTGTGGGCCAATAGAAACCTACTTTGAGTACTTTTGCAATGGTTTTTTCTGGTCTAAAGTGACCACCATAGGTTGAAGCATGGCAGTGGTGTAAGCTACTACGGACCTCTTCTTCAGGCAAGCGTCTTCTATAAATCCTATCTCTGCATAGCTTATAAAGGAAATGGTCTTCCCACACATAGTATTTAGCATTTGTGAAGAACTGCTTTCTTTGATGGTAGGACAATCCCAGAGGTAATACGCCGCACACTTTGAAGTTCACTATATCAGCATACCATTGAGCAGCTTGTTGGGATATAGCTAATAACTGCTCATCAGAGAAAGAATCATCAATGGGAAGCTCTTCACTAGCAGTGGATTCTGGGCCTAAACGAGATAGATGATTGGCAACCACATTTGCTAATCATGTCTTGTCTTTGATTTCTAAATGTTAGGTGATAATGTGTCGCATTTTACATGCCTTTTTCGCCTAATCTTAGCTCGTATAATAACGTTATCTTTAGAGTTTTTCTTGTTTTATTCAATATTCTTTGAGATTTTTACTTGTTTTGTTTATTCTTGTAGGTAATAAGTTAAACCAAGCAAATACCGCGAAAAGGACGAAAAAGGATCAAAACAGGCGAAAAGACGGAAAACAGAGCTAACCGGCCAAAACCGGCCTGCAATGTGGCACAGCCACACCGTGCCACCATGGCATGGTGGCGCCGTCCCCACTGGCACGGTCGTGCCACTCGTGTCTCCATCCGGTTCTTCGCGGTCCGCCTTGTCTTCTATTTAATCCCCTTTTTCGGCCTTGCTTTGGGGGCTTCTTCTTCTATTTTTCTAGGCTAGTTTAGATTAGATTGTAGGCAATAAAAACCTCATTGAGGGGATTAGATTGGGATTGAACTTGTAGATTCAAGGAATTGGATTGCGAATTTATCCTATCAAACATGAGTTTTCTCTTCCCTACTCTTTTATCTTATGTTTTGTTTTTGCTTTAGATTTCATTAATTCAGTTTATTTTTTTGATTTTGGTTTGATTTAATTACTATATTTCATGTTTAATCCATGTTAGAATTGCTTGTTAGAATTAGATTAGTTTTATCATCTTTTCTCTTGTTCATGTTTGCTAGTTTAAGTGTAGTTAGGTTTTATGCTTTCTTGCGTTGATTAGTTGGTAGATTTGTGGCTTGGATTGTGATTAGCCTCTTGATGGCTAATTGATCTTGTTTTAGGCCTAACCATATCCAATCTATGCTTAGAACCTAGAGTTTTCCCTCACGCCCGCCAAGTATTCGATGAAATGCTTGAGAGAGCTTTCATCCATATTTTTGGGTTGTTGACTTATGCCGAGAGGTAAGGTCAATTGGCTAATGTGGGAGAGGGGATAGCCGAGTTTCGGACATGAAAATAATATCCGATCCGAGTTAGGTCCGAGGGTTGCTACTTTTATGGTCTAATTGGGCTAACTCCATGAAAATAGGTTGTTAGGCGATTTAGACTAACTCATGACCCTTGAGAGAGAGCTTGGGTGATCTTTGATGGTACGACCGACCATCTCTTTTTCATAGTATAGTTTGGGTAGGTTAGGACTCGCCTTGGGTAGGTGGTTCATCCATTGGTCAAATCACAACTCCAAATCGCTTCTTCTATATTTGTTAGTGTAGTTTAATTTCCCTCTTTTACCTTTGATCTCGCCTAAATTGAGCCACTTTAGCTAACTCTGGTGGTTGGAAACACAACTTCCCTGCGGACAACACCCTAAGTATTCAACGATACACCTTGCACTTGGTGAAAGAGGGAAACTAAACTATGCTAACAAATATAGAAGAAGCGACTTAGAGTTGTGATTTGACCAATGGATGAACCAACTAACCAAGGCGAGTCCTAACCTACCCAAACTATACTATGAAAAAAAGATGGTCGGTTGCACCATCAAAGACCACCCAAGCCCTCTCTCAAGGGTCATGAGCTAGTCTAAATCGCCTAACCACCTATTTTCATGGGGTTAGCCCAATTAGACCACAAAAGTAGCAATTCTCGGACCTAACTCGGATCGGATACTATTTTCATATCCCGAACTCGGCTATCCCCTCTCCCACACTAGCTAATTGGGTTCACCTCTCGACATAAGTCAACAACTCAAAAATATGGATGAAAGCTCTCTCAAGCATTTCATCGAACACTTGGCGGGCGTGAGGGAAAACTCTAGGTTCTAAGCATATATTGGATATGGTTAGGCCTAAAACAAGATCTATTAGCCATCAAGAGCCTAATCACAATCCAAGCCACAAATCTATCAACTAATCAACACAAGAAAGCAAAAAACCTAACTACGCTTAAACTAGCAAACATGAACAAGAGAAAAGATGATAAAACTAATCTAATTCTAACAAGCAATTCTAACATAGATTAAATATGAAACAAAGCAATTAAATCAAACCAAAACCAAGCAAATAAACTGAATTAACGAAATTTAAAGCAAGAACAAAACATAAGATAAAAGAGAAGGGAAGAGAAAAATCATGTTTGATAGGATGAATTCGCAATCCAATTCCTTGAATCTATAAGTTCAATCCCAATCTAATCCCCTCAATGAGGTTTTTATTGCTTACAATCTAATCTAAACTAACCTAGAAAAATAGAAGAAGAAGCCCCCGAAGCAAGGCCGAAAGAGGGGATTAAATAGAAGACAAGGCGGTACGCGAAGAACCGGACGGAGACACGAGTGGCACGACCGTGCCAGTGGGGACGGCCCCACCGTGCCACGTGGCATGGTGTGGCCGTGCCACATTGCTGGCCGGTTTTGCCCGGTTGGCTCCGTTTTCCGTCTTTTCGTCTGTTTTGATCCTTTTCCGCCCCTTTTCACGGTATTTGTTTGATTCAACTTATTACCTACAAGAATAAACAAAACAAGTAAAAATCTCAAAGAATATTGAATAAAACAAGAAAAACTCTAAAGATAACGTTATTATACGAGCTAAGATAAAGCGAAAAAGGCATGTAAAATGCGACAATTTATCGCCTAACACTAAATTAAATTCCTAAAGGAGGAGGACCCATCGGATGAGTCAAAGTTTGGAATCAGATTTCTTCATTAAATGTCTCAAAGCGACATGATCTGTGAAAATGATGACCTTGGAATTGATCAAATAGGACCAAATTTTTTCCAAGGCAAAGACAACTGCCAAGAACTCCTTTTTGATCGTGGCATAATTGACTTGAGCTTCGTCAAGAGTGCGACTTGCATAGTATATGGCATATGGTTTATTGTCCTTTCACTGACCTAAAACGGCCTCTACAGCATAGTCACTTACATCGCACATTATTTCGAAAGGCAGCTCCCAGTCTGGAGCTTACATTATGGGTGCGGTGATTAACGCATCTTTTTATATGTGAAAAGCACTTAAGCATTTTTTGTTAAACTCAAAAGGCATATCCTTGACAAGTAATTGGGTGAGAGATTTTGCAATATTTGAAAAATCTTTTATGAACCATCGTAAAAACCGATATGTCCAAGAAAACTTCTCACACCTTTTACAGAAGTTAGTGGGGACAATTTCTCAATTACCTCCACCTTTGCTTTGTCAATTTCAATGCCTTTGTTAGAAACAAAATGACAAAGGACAACTCCCTCTTGCACCATAAAATAATATTTCTTTCTCCCAATTCAAGACCAAATTCACATCTTCACATCTTTGCAAAACTTTAGATAAGCTATTCAAGCAATGGTCATACTTTGTATCATATGCAGAAAAATCATCCATAAAGACTTCCATTATGTCCTCAATAAAATTTGAAAAGATAGCTTCATGCAACGTTAAAATGTGGCAGAGGTATTACATAGCCCAAATGGCATTCATCTATAAGCATACGTGGCATATGAACATATAAAGGTAGTCTTTTCTTGATCATTTGAGTGATTAGGGATTTGAAAGAATCCTAAATATTCATCTAAGTAGCAAAAATATGAGTTATTTGCCAATCGTTTCAGTATTTGATCAATCAAGGGAAAGGAAAAATGGTCTTTACGGGTGGCTTTATTTAATTTTCGATAATCGATACACATGCGCCACCCTATAACAGTCCTAGTAGGGATTAGCTTATTATTCTCAATTTTGACGACAGTCATCCCTCCTTTCTTAGGTACGACATGGACCGAACTTACCCATGCACTATCTGAGATATGGTAGATAATGTCGACTTTAAACAACTTCAAAATTTCGTTTTTGAACAACTTCTTGCATGTTAGGGTTTAATCTCCTTTGGCTTTCAATTGACGGTATATGATCGTCCTCCATCAAGATTCGATGCATGTGTAGGGAAGGATGAATCCCTTTTAGGTCATCTAGGTGTATCTTTATGACTTTGCAATACTTCCTAAGCACTCTAAGCAAAGATTCAACCTGAGTAGCATTCAAATTTGCATTCACAATAATAGGATATGTAGATTTTGGTCCAAGGAATTCATACCTCAGTGATTAGCGGAGAAGCTTTAACTCTACCTCAGGAGCTTTTGCCCAATCAGATGAGAGCTTACTTTTATCTTTTAATAATTCCACCTTAGTAGAGGAAGGCGGAGTTGGAGGAGAGGCTTCTAACAATTGAGCACATTCGGCTACTTCGAGATTTTCATCCTCAATAGTACTATTATTCAATATCAAGTGCTCACGTGGATCATTAGAATTAATGTTAGAAGCGATTTCTCGTATTAAACTATCAACCACATCAATCTTATGACATTCATCATAAATAGAAGGAAACTGAACAGCTTTTAGTAAATTGAACTCCATATGAACATCTCCCACATCAAAAGTTAGTGTACCATTTTTTACATCGATGTGGCACCCTGCTGTGGCCAAAAATGGCCTCTCGAGAATGATTGGGGTCCTATATCCTCTTTCATTTTCAGAATCATAAAGTCTACTGGTACGTATAAATCACCTACTTTTGTGGGGACATCCTCCAAAATACCCACAGGGTATTTTATAGAACGGCCCGCTAATTGCAAGTAAATAGTAGTTGGTCTTAACTCTCATAATTTCAGTTTTTCACATAGAGAAAGAGGCATCAAGCTTACGCTTGATCCTAGATCGTGCAAAGCACAGTTTATAGGCACATTTCCTATCATGCAGGGAATTGAAAAACTGTTGGGATCCTTTAACTTAGCTGGAAGTTTATTTTGAATAGCTACACTGCACTCTTCAGTCAAAGCTACCGTTTCATGTTCTTCTAACTTTCTTTTGTTGGATTGAATTTCTTTTAGGAATTTAGCATATGAAGACATTTGGGTCAAGGCTTCAGTAAATGGTATGTTTATGTAGAGTTTCTTAAGGATGTCTAAAAACTTTCCAAATTGCATATCAAGTTTTACCTTAGCCATCCTTTGAGGAAATGGTAAAGGTGGTATGTAGGGCTTTGGAGAAATGGTCTTAGGGTCCTTGGGAACCTCGTCAGGCTTATACATGACATCATCAATTATTTCCTTACAAGGCGAATATATTTCTTTCTCAACATTCTCGACATGCTTATTCTTATCTTGCGAAAATTCATCATGGGTAATTTCCTTAGGTCCCTCTAGTTGCTTGCCTCCTCGTATAAGCATTGCATTGTATTGCTCACTTGGGTTAAGCTCAGGTTCGCTAGGTAGTCTATCTGCCAGATATACGTACACGACGAGGAGGCATGGGGGCTCCATTGAAGGGGTTACAGAAAAAGGCTATGAGGGCGTTCATGAAAAAGTTGCTTTCTGAGCAATCTGAGTCTCTAACATCCTATTATGAGTTATAAGTACATCAATCTTTGAGGATAATTACTTAATGTACTTATCTTGTTTCTATTGTGCCATAAGTATGTTTTGCATCATTAGCTCTAAATTTGAGTTTTGGGGTATCTCAGAAGGGAATGGGAGTCTTTGAAAGCCAGGGGGTGCTCTAGCATTCATAAGGGGTTTATCCATAGGGTTTGGATTAGACCTATAAGAGACATTGGGTGACTCTTCCAACCTGAATTATAGGTATTAGAGTAAAGGTTATTGGTCTATCTCGAGTTAAAATTTTGAACATAATTAACTTCATTGGGGTCCTAAAAAAAAGGACTCCCAACTTGACAGTTCAAAGATATATGCTCAATTGAATGACAAATCTCACAAGGGGAAGGGGCACTAGAGTTTACAGCATTAATATTTAGTTGGTCCAATCTTTTAGTCATAGCATCTATTTTAACAGAAAGTAAAGTAAAAACATCAACTTCAAGTTTACCTCCAACCCGCTTGGGTTGGGCTCATTCAGTGAACTATTGAAAGTTATTAAGCGCCATCTCCTCAATAAGGTTATAGGCTTCATCCACGGTCATGCTCATTAGAGTTTCTCCTGCCGCCGCATCAATGGTGGACCTCACAGCTCAGGTCACACCTTTATAAAAGACCTGGATAATCATCAAGCGCTGAAGACCATGATGGGGGCACAAACGCAGTAAATCCTTAAAATGTTCCCAGGTTTCATAGAGCGTCTCATCCTCTTTTTGCGGAAAGTTGGTAATTTGATTTTTCAGGCTCGCTGTCTTGCTTGGAGGTAAGAATTTGGCAAGGAAAGCTCTTGTCAAGTCATCCCAAGTAGTTATGCAGCTAGACGGCAAAAAGTGCAACCAAGCCCTCGCTTTATCCCTCAATGAGAAAGGGAATAAGCACAGATAAATCGCATCATTGGAGACTCCGCTTAACTTTAGCATATCGCACACCTCTAAAAAGACCGAGAGGTGTAGATTCTGGTCTTCTAAAGGAGTTCCGCTGAACTGGGATTGCTGCACCATGGAAATAAGTGCTAGCTTGGGTTCAAAGTTGTTGGCATCTATGGCAGGCGGAGCTATACTTGAGGCAATCCCTTGGGTTCTGGGAGTAACGAAATTATGAAGGGTCCTTCTTTCTTCACCCGCCATGCTTAAATTCCTTCCTGCCTCGTGCCTTTGTTCTTCGATCCTTTGCTTTTTCCCCCTTAAGTGAAAAGTCCTCTCAATGTCTAGATCGGGCTCGTACAAAATAAAACTTCGCATAAACTAGGAAAAATTCCTGCAAGCACTTTCACCAACACTACCAGCGCAACTAAATTGGAAAAAGAAAAATAACAAGAAAACTAACAAAACAAAATAATAAAAATGCTTAGTCACGTTCGTAAGACAATACTCAATAGTTAGTAATTTAGTCCCCGACAACGGTATCGAAAACTTGATCAACACACTGTCGCAAGTGCACGGGTGTTCGTAATATAGATAAAGATATCGTTCCTCAGGGACTAAAGCAATCTATCGAGCCTAGTCTTGTCAAAATATGCTAAGCAAAACTCAATTTCAAATGAATTGGATTAACTATTGCAAATGAATTAACTTGTCTAAATCAATAAGAGAAAAGCGTCTCTGAATTTTCACAGTTATGGAAGAGAATTGAATCAAAATAAATAAACATATGCTATTCTCTAATTGGTTAATTTCGAGGAATTGTAATCTTGTCAAGAAACTTGATCTATTCTTTCGATATCGATCAAATTTGTCTAAACTAAGCAAACGTCATTCTTTTAAACTAATTTGACTTAATCCAAGTTTAATATATTCGATTACTTACTAGTCCTCCTAACATATAAATCTCTCTTTCGAGACGAAGTTATGCTATGTCTATTCAAGCAGTCCAATAATCAAATGTCGTCTTTCGAATGTTCACTCGATTGTTTCAAGTGTGCAAGTAAATTTTAGCTAAAAATCAACTCACATCATATTAAACACTTGATAGAATGAAATCAAATCAATCATGAAAATATGCACGATTCCTTAAAAATCAAAATATGATCCAATAACAATTCCAAAAACTACTAAATTCCTTGACTAAGAAAACTACTTAGACATGATAAAAGATAAAATAACCAAAAAGATCGGAGAAATCTTGAGCGGAAAGGACTCGACTAAGATGGCCTTCACTAAGGGCTTCGGGACCTCCTCAGGATCAAAAATCTCACAGTCGAAACTTACTCAAAACTAAACAAAGAACAAAATTTGAGAGAAAACAAACTAAACTAATCTAAGCTATTTTACTTGCTTGCTTGCTTAGAATGCTCTTGAGTGCTCTTGCTTTATTGCAGAACGTCCCTATTTATAGGAAACTTCGATTGATCTTAACCACATGACCGAGGGAAAATGAAGAGGTAACAGTTACCGGCACACCACGGTCCATGGGGTTCATCACGGTCTGATCATAGTCTGCGCTGAATCTAAAATTTTGCTCTTTCTTTGCTCTACAGTTATGGCATAACATGGATAACCGTTGGGGAGGTCAAAACACAGCTATTAGAGGACAAATGTTGGGTAAAAAGACTAAAAATTCTACAAAACACATAAAATAATTACACCCAAGTATAAATCGAGAATAAGAGAGTAAATAACATCATGAAGCATAAAACTCTCATAAAAATGAGATAAAATAACATTAAAAAGATGTACATATTAAGCACTTATTATACACTTATTTGGCTTTAAAATCTTTTAGATGACAAATATTTTCATTTTCAAACCAAACTTTTTCGAAATTACAAGCTGACCCAAAATGGGGTACAAACTCCACTTTTTCTTTTTCTAGGTTTTCTTTTTTAAAGAAATAAGATCTAGTTTGTGATTTTTACCTTATATAATGACTTTACTAATACTAGTTATTACAATTTACTACTTATATCTTAAATATTATATTTTCTATGATATAGTCTTAACATGCTTAACAAAATAGTAAAACTTAACTAAAGAGTTTCGATTATTATTTTAATTTAGTTGGCATTGGACCCTATTGTTCTTCTAGCTTCCACTTTAGAGAGATTGCTAATCTCAACCACATATTTCGTGGATCAGGCAAAACAAATCTGTTTCGTTTCTATCTCGAACCGTAGCCACTAAATAAGTTTTTATATTTTTAAGGATAGTGGAATCTTTAATCAAGAAATTATAATACTTAAGACATAGAGTTCAATTGAATAATATTTTCTACTGAAAAACTTCTTTTATTGAAAGCTTGAAATTGGAAATATCATAATGGAAAGATTTGAAGAAGAACTTGAATAGCTAAGATCATCAGGGATGCTTCCTTAGAGATAAATAGAGAAACCCAATTTCTTTTTTACTCAAGTATGCTCGAATAGTTGTGTTTCTTCACAATACTCAACGTCTCATTTTTAGAGAGCTGATATAATACATAGGATGCCCTAATGGTTACATACTACAGTATGCACACTATTATAAGATGCTTTCACATGGTTATAGTAGGCTGCATTATTTTACTGACTTGACATTTGATAAGATAACACATAATGATTCAACAACTTTTCAGAGCACTTAATGTTTACAAGACTAGTTATTTATATTGAGATTCTGCATGCCTTCATCTCCAATAATATCATCGAGTTCATTATTATCCAAATAATTATCAAAATCTTTATCACGTTCAATATGCTGTAGATCTCATTTCTCAAATAGTTCATATAGATATTTCTTTCTTTTTTCTAATAGAAATTTCCCAACTCTACATCATAGAGATTATCAAAGACCTTTGCTGAAGTAGCTCCTTCTACCTTCATATATTCGTTGTACTCATTATGATAAATGAAAATAGTGTTTCAGTAATGCATCAGTATTTTTCCTTGTTCAATGATTGCCTTTATTTGATGATAAATGTTGTAAAATCTAACGGTTCTTTCTAAAGTAGGTACTCTCCATATGTATTTCCCCTAGTCCAACCCTAACTAGTTGGCTTGAGTTTAATTCGGTCACATGTGTGTGTGACTCATGTTCGATTCAATGTTCACTGCACTTAAAAAGCTTAGACTCAAGCTTGGACTAATTTCCACATTGCTCAACTCATGTTCTGCTTGATTTAATTTTTTCCCTTGAAAAAAATACAAATTTGACATTCAACTAATTAGAGTTAAAAATTTTAAGTTGAACTATGGATTTTAAAAACAAGCGAAGGAGGGGGTGTCTCCAAGAAAATTTGGAAGTTTAAATCCAAAATTTAGGTTACGAAGGAACCTATAATTCGACAAGGAAATGTCTTTATTCTTGCTCACAATTAGAAAGTTTGTGCCTAAGGAAGCAAAACTGCAAATTTCTTTTGTAGATAAGTATTAACAAGAATGAAATTGAGTCCATCAAGCCATTTGAGTCAAGCCACTTTGGGCTGGGTCAACTGGATAAGTTCAATGAGCTAGGTTGGATCGTACACAGGTTTTGATTGGGCTTGGTGTGACTCAAGCTAAAGTCGAGCTTTGACCAACCTAAACTCGGGGGCTTGTCAAACCTACTAAGTTTACTTAGAACCATAAAGTGGGGTGACCTTTTTTATTATACTAAAAAGAAAATTGGAATAAACAATTGCGAAAGAGGTAGCTCATTTTTGGGGACAAGTCAAGATTATTGTAACCAAAAAACTATTGCTAACTAGTTTAATTGATAAGGAATTACACTATGTCATGTTTGTTTTCGAGATGGAAACTACTCCTAATAGTAAGTGGTAAGCTGTGACAACGACCAATAAGTAGGAAGAAGTGACAAAGGCTTATTCTTTCAACTGATTTTTGTTGAATTTTTTTTGAACTGAATTGAAATAAACTTATTCTTTCTAGACTGAATTGGATTAAATGTATTACCATTGAATTTTGAATTTATCTTTGTTGAATGAAATTGAAATGAACTTAGTGCTGAATTGAAATCAATTAAATTGATCTTATTTTGAAAAATTAAGTTGAGGAGAGCAAGGCCAAGGAGTAGTACGCAATTGTCAAAAATTGTGTAACAAAGTGGTAAAAATGGTTAAAATCACCCATAAGCACTTAAGTAAATTTTGCAAGCGGTAAAAACCTTGTGTTACACATGGGCTAAATAACTGAGGGTTGATTTTGAATGCCTTAGGGCTTGTTTATTTTCAGCCCGCTCTCACTCTCTCTCAAAAATACTTTTAATCTGCTCCAACAAAATTTTACCTCTTTCAACCTATTAAGGACATGTTCATTTCATTGGAAAATATAAGTTGGTAAATAGGTAAAGTTGGCTGAAATCAATAGAAGTGAGTTGAAGTGAGTTAAAGTGGGTATTTTTTATTAAAGTGGGTTGAAGTTTGTTGAAGTGAATAATTTTTTATTTAAGTTGATGAAGTAGATTGAAATAGATTAAAACTGATTAAGATTAATAAATTAAAATTTACCTAAAAAAGAATAGGCCTGACTGTTGATCTAAATATATATATAAAATGCTAAAAGTAAATTGGCCTTTAATTTTTGACACATCCCTTAAAATAATAAAAAGGGAGGAAAAAGCGTGAAATTCCTTTCTTATCTGCGGCGAGTAGTGACCAACTGGCCCTCTTATCACACTCTGTCTGTCATCCGCGGAGATCTACGACTCCCAGTTTGCGCGCACTCTCTCTCT
>NCQT01051603.1:0-10262 GCA_002740465.1 Stenocereus thurberi | reverse complement strand
TCTTTCTCTTCTTCAGAGAGGGGGTTTGAAGCGTTTCCCTGATTTGGTCGAAAGGATAGTTCAGAGAGTTCAGAATGGATTTTTGTCAAATCCATCTTTGAAGAGTTCAATTTGAGTTGTTCAATAGTTCGATGGAAGAATATTGTTAGCTCTCGAGCTTTTCCAAGATCAGCTCTGAGATCTACAACAATTTTCTCAATGACTTCAATTTTTTCATTTACAGCTTTACAGTATTCATTAATGCTTATAAGAATGTCATCAAAGTTCTAGATTAGCTGAGTGCTATCCACTTGTTCCATTGGCGCTTTGCCTTTGTTTGTTGAACTCATGTTCTCTTGTTAAATAGTCTGCAATAAAATTATTTTTACTTCCAACATGCTCATACACAGCATTAAACTGAGACAAAAAGAGTTGCCATTGATGTAATTTATGCATGTGAGGTCTATTGTCTAAAGCTTGTTTAATAAAAGTGGTTGCTGCTTGATTATCTGTTAAGACTTTAAATAGTTTCGGTAATAAAAAGAGTCTCCATTTAGTAATTCCTCTAATAATTGCTAATAGTTTTTTTTCATAGTATTATAATTTTCTTCACATTCAGAAAAAGTTCCGCTATGATAACCACAAATTTTATTTAAATCTGTCTTCAAAATTGCTGCCCATGTTTTGTCAGATGTGTTTGTTTAAAGAAATAAATTATCTTCAAGTTCAGAGAGTCTAAGGCTAGGAAGTTGTTGATATTCCTCTTTTAATTTCTTCACAATTTCTATATATTTTTCTGTCCAGCCAAGAGTATTATTTTTTCGGAGTAGACTTTGCAAATCTTTTTTTTTGGCTAAGTCTGGAATATAAGAACTAGCATAGTTCAATGATCCTAAGAAGCCTTGAATTTGTTTCTTTATTCGTAGTTGGTCTGGATATTCCATAATTGTTCGAGAGATATGTGATTGTAAACTAATTCCATTTGTGCCAACTTCAAAGCCTAAAAATTCAATTTTTTTTTCCTTTCAATTACAACTTTTTTCTCACTAAGGCAAATGCCTTCTTTAATAGCTATTTCCAGAAATGTGTTGAGATGTTCTCAATGTTCTTCAAGAGTGTTTGAACTTATTAAAATATCATCTACATAGACAACAAGAAAACTGTTAAAATGCTTGAAAGCATTGTCCATTCTTCTTTGAAAAATTCTTGGTGCATTTTTTAGTCCAAAGGGCATCACAATCCATTCATAAAAGCCTTGAGGAGTACTAAAACCTGTATATTCGATACTTGTTTCTTCCATTTTAATCTGCCAAAAGCCAGATTTGCAATCAAATTTCAAGAAGAATTTCCTGTTTTTTAAAGGTTAATTAATACTTCTTTGTTGGGTAAAAAATAATTATCTGTCTTTATAAACTGATTTAATTTTTTTATAGTTGATAACCATTCTAGCCTTTCCTCTTCTTATTTCTGCTTTGTCAACCACCACAAAGGCTGGAGAAGAGTATGCTCCATTAGATGGTTTGATTAGTCCTTTTTCTAACAATTCTTTTATTTGTATAGAAAATTCTTTAGCATCTTCTTCAGAGTATAGCATTGGTTGATTTTTCTTTGATATAGATTTCTTATGTTAGTTCTATCTTAGCTCGAGAATGTTCAGGTTTTCAAAATTGCAATGGATTTTCAGAACAAATTCTTTTTAATTTTGCTAAAAGGCCGTCTTTCTTGATTATATTAACCGTAAAAATAGGTTTTTGTGCTACTATTTGAAGTGCGATTTGTTCATAATCATGTCCACTACGCTTCACACGCACTCTGTAAGGTTGTTTGAGAGTTGAAAACATTGTTGTGAACCAAATCTAAATAGGTAAGAGTAGGATGAACACCTTTAATTCTAATTTTACGATCATTTGAGAGTTTATCCTATTTTGGAAGTAAAAAGTCCTGAAAGAAAGTTACTCCGGATCATGTGTCAATCAAAGCAGTCGTAGTAATATCCAATTCTTTGACAGTTACATCTATATATGTAAGAATAGATATTTCAAGTTGCTTCATAGACGTTCAAGAATAATAGTAGTGTGTTAATTTACAAGAGTTATATGAGTAGGACCAATCTCATAGTTAGTATATTGGTCAAGGAAATTCATTCCTAAGAGTATATGGTAAAATTCATTTTTGATTGAATGATTAATATAACAATTAAATTCTAATAGAGTAGAATTAGGAGTTTTGAACATGATTCTAGACATCTGATTTACAGTTGCTCGTTGACCATCATAGGTAACAAAGTTATATTCTAATGCTGCTTAGATTGCTATGGGTAGAATTATACAATGGCTTTGTGATGCTCTTGTATCTATTGGGATTTTATTAGAGATCCATGTTTGTCCATTAAAATAGTCTAATTTTACTTTGTAAGTGCTATTATGCTTAGTTGTTATTAATGAAGATGTAAACTTCAGTATCGTTGCTGTATTATAGCTTCGTGTTAAGACGGGTTGATTAGCTACTCGTATTCCTCTTTCTGTATATGAAAGTCTAGGTGCTTGACAGTTGGTTGATGCTTCATCTTCTTCAACTAATTGAAAGTCTGTTGATGCAGGTATTTCGACTTCTTGCATAGTAGGAGAGATAATAGTACTGATAGTTGAAAAGATTAGATCGACAGTTATTTTACCTGTTTGTTTTACATCTTTTATTGGAAAGGTGGTATTGAAAAAAATGTATAAACCACTGTAATAAAAGGATAATGCATCATTTTCTGGTTGTAATCTAATGTTTGTTAAGAGTTTAAATTGCAAATCTAAAGTGTCTTCTATATTTTTACTTTACAGAGTTGCCGAATAATTCGGATAGCATTCAAAAACTAATTTTTTGTAAATTAGATTTCCTTGTAAAGTTCCGAGATGACTGTTTTGGATATTTCGAAATCTTTGATCATGTAATAATAGAATTATAGGTGAATTGATACCTTCTTTAAAGCAAGCATTTACAGCAATTTGTATTCCTTGTAAATGGACATATTTAATTAGCTTTCTATCTTTAGTGGAAAATTTAGCTAAAAATTTGTCAATTATCTCTTAAGTCATTAATCTTAATTGGATGTTTCCCTGTAAATATTAAATTTTAACTAGTTGTTCTGTAGTATAAAGCTTTAAATATCTTATTAATTTTCGAGTTAGAAAATCATCTAGTTTTTTCATAAAATCTTGAGGGTCTTTTAAAGATAAATTAGTTGTTATAATTTTCTCATATAGTTTCTAGTTGAAAGTTATTACTCCAGTATAATTTTCACTATTTTTTTGTTCTTGTTGTTGCATAATTTCTATGTCTTTAGTACTCATCTTTTGTATCTGAATAACTTTCTATTTTTGATGTATTCGTTTCAGTTTCAGAGCTAATAGATTCATAACAGCTTGAAATTGCTTCATATATATTAGTGGTTATTGGGTAAAGTTTATCTTGAATTTCTTCAAATTCTTCTGAAAAGAGTTTTACTATATTTGCTTTTCTTTTGTTACAATCAATAGATTTGTGTCCTATTTCTCCACAATTCCAACATTGACAAGCAGTAGGTTTTTTTATTTCTTTTATAGTATCTATTTTGTGGATTGAAGTTCTCGAGTTAAATTTTCGTGTACAAAATATTTACTACTTTTTTGTGGTTTATTTACTGATTTTTTCAATTTTTACTTTTTTAGTTTTTGTTCTCTTGGGGGTCAATTTTTTCTTCTTAGAAAATTTTTTCTTTAGAGTTTTTCTAGGAGTAGTTTTCTTGGTGTATTGTTTTGGAGTTCTCTTTCTTTTAGGTCTGAAATTTGGATAGTTTTCGCAACCATATTGTTTTGGTTCTGTAATGTTTTCACAATATAGAGTTACTTCTTTAATATATCTTCGTCTTTGTTGTTGTAAACATAGTTGCATCATTTCTTGATTTATGCAGGATTGAACTGCTGCTACACTTCTCATAACAGTAGGACTTTAAACAAAATTTTCAAATTTATCTGAAAAATATTTATTCCATGGATGAGGAAACTTGTTTAAAAGTAATTGAATATATGATTCTTGGTCTTATGTGGAATTATAAAGGTCATAATAATATTTATCAAATTCATAAAAGAAGTTTTTATAATTACATAAATTGCAAATTCTCAGATTTGTTAGTTTATATAACGCTTCCTTTTTTTGGCTCGAGTTTATTTAATTCAATATTTTGAGAATAATCATATCCTTGAAATTGTCCTATTAAATATTCTTCAAAAGTCCAGACTCTATGTTCTATACTTTTTGCAAGATTGTTTTTTACCTCGACTTCTATTATATTTCTTACTACCACAGATAATCCATTGTACCAGTTTCGTACAATTCCTTGTAAAGAGTAAATTATTAAATTATAGATTGCATTCGCATCTCTTCCTTCTGCTGCATGTGTTGGCTCTTGTAGTAGTGATGGTATTACTGAATAGCTCCAATTGTCCATAGTGGCTCTTTTATCTGTTACACAGTTTAAATTTAACATATATCCCCATAGCATTTGGGTGCAAAGTTCTTTGAAAAAGGCTTGTTACTATGGAACGACTAGCTTTGCGATAGTGGAAAACTTTGAGGGCTAAAGAGCAAACAAACCTTTTTCAAAGAACTTTACGCCTAAATGCTATGGAATTTGAGTGTGAACTTAACGAAGGGATGTACGGAGAAATATTTATGTCAAAACAAAAATGTCTGTTTAAATTTTGAATTAAAAATAATAATTATAATCAACCGACTGATAAAAATCTTTTTAATTGAGTAAATTTTTTTTTCAAAATGGAAAAGCCTAAAATGCCCAACCTAAAAATCATGACTCAAAGAAACTATAAATATGTTCTCGACTTATATAAAACTTTTTCAAAAAAAGAAATAATACAAAAAGAAAAATTTTATATAAAAAAAATTGAACAACTAAGAAAAAATAATAGCTCTACAGAAATAATTTGGTTAAATGAAGATAGGTTAGATCCTTTAATTTATGAAGAAGAAAGAAGAACTTATTTAGAAATTTGTGAAAATATAGAAAATAACGTTGATAACAATCTAAATCAATTTGATACAGAATTTTGGTTTAATGATGAAGATTAATAAACAATGAGTTTTTCGCACCTAGAAAACGGACTAAGAGCTGTAAAGGAAGAAATTAAAGAAATAAATGACTCTATTAAATAGCTAGTCATGTAAATGCAACTAATAAATTTAACTTTTGAAAGAATGTTGAAACCGAAACAAAAAAGAGAATATATTCCAATATAAATTAAACTGTCTGATACAGTAAACCCAAACAGTGATGATGTGAAATATATTGAACGATATCAAAATAACATTTTAAAGGAACAAGAAGAAGCTACTCAAAAAACTATTGAAGAAAGACGCTTACTTAGAGCCACAAAAAAACAAGAAGAAGCAGAAAGTAGCCAATAATGGGTGAATAGAATAAAGTTATTGAAGAATTGCTAAATGACTTTAAAAACTTACAATTAACAGAATTAATAAAACAAGTGAACCTGCAAATAGGAACACCTACAGAAAGTGTAGGAAGTAATAATCCTAATAACTATGAAACTGGAGAAACTTCTAATCCTTTTAGAAATAATCCAATTCGAAAGAATAAGCACACAGAGAATTTTCAAAACAAAAGAAGACATCCAATAAGAATGAATACTATCAATGAAGAGTTCAAACTAAAAAGTCCGTTATAATTAGAACCAGTACTAGCATGAGGATATATGTTAAATCTAGACTGTGTAACAGATAAAAGAGCCACTATGGACAATTGGAGCTATTCAGTAATACTATCACTAATGCAAGAGCCAACACATGCAGCAGAAGAAAGTGATGTGAATGCAATCTACATTGTAATAATCTACTCTTTACAAGAAATTGTACGAAACTGGTACAATGGATTATCTGCAGCAGTAAGAAATATAATAGAAGTCGAGGTAAAAAAACAATCTTGCAAAAAGTATAGAACATGGAGTCTGGACCTTTGAAAAATATTTAATAGGACAATTTCAAGATATGATTATTCTCAAAATATTGAATTAAATAAACTTGAGACAAAAAAGGAAGCGTTATATAAAATAACAAATCTGACAATTTGCAATTTATGTAATTACAAAAACTTCTTTTGCGAATTTGATAAATATTATTATAACCTTTATAATTCCACAGAAGACCAAGAATCATATATTCAATTATTTTTAAACAAGTTTCCTTATCCATGGAATAAATATTTCTCAGATAAATTTGAAAATTTTGTTAAAAGCCCTACCGTTATGAGAAGTGTAGCAGCAATTCAATCCTGCATAAATCAATGAATGATGCAACTATGTTTACAAGAACAAAGACGAAGATATATTAAAGAAGTAATTCTATGTTGTGAAAACATTATAGAACCAGGACAATATAGTTGTGAAAACTATCCAAATTTTAGACCTAAAAGAAAGAGGACTCCAAAACAATACACCAAGAAAACTACTCCTAGAAAAAACTTCGAAGAAAAAATTTTCTAAGAAGAAAAAATTGACTCCTAAGAGAACAAAAACTGAAAAGGCAAAAATTGAAAAATCAGTAAATAAACCACAAAAAAGTAGTAAACATTTTTGACACGAAAATTTAACTCAAGAGAACTTCAATCCGCAAAATAGATATTATAAAAGAAATAAAAAACCTACTGCTTGTCAATGTTGGAATCGTGGGGAAATAGGACACAAATCTATTGATTGTAACAAAAGAAAAGCAAATATAGTAAAACTCTTTTCAGAAGAATTTGAAGAAATTCAAGATGAACTTTATCCCATAACTACTAATATACATGAAGTAATTTCAAGCTGTTATGAATCTATTAGGTCTGAAACTGAAACGAGTACATCAGAAACAAAAAGTTATTCAGATACAAAAGATGAGTACTGAAGACATAGATATTATGCAACAACAAGAACACAAGAAAATAGTGAAAATTATACTGAAGTAATAACCTTCAACTAGAAACTATATGAGAAAATTATAACAACTGATTTATCTTTAAAAGACCCTCGAAATTTTATGAAAAAACTAGATGATTTTCTAACTCGAAAATTAATAAGATATTTAAAGCTTTATACCACAGAACAACCAGTTAAAATTCAATATTTACAGGAAAACATTCGATTAAGATTAATGACTCAGGAGATAATTGATAATTTTTAGCAGAAATTCCCACTAAAGATAGAAAACTAATTAAATATGTCTATTTTCAAGGAATACAAATTGATGTAAATGCTTGCTTTAAAGAAGGTATCAATTCACCTATAATTCTATCATTACATGATCAAAGATTTCGAAATATCCAAAACAACCATCTAGGAACTTTACAAGGAAATCTAATTTACAAAAAATTATTTTTTGAATGCTATCCGAATTATTCGGTAACTCTGCAAAGGAAAAATATAGAAGACACTTTAAATTTGCAATTTAAACTCGTAACAGACATTGGATTACAACTAGAAAATGATGCATTATCCTTTTATTATAGAGGTTTATACATTTTTTCCAATACCAACTTTCCAATACAAGATGTAAAACAAACAGGTAAAATAACTATCGATCCAATCTTTTCAACTATCAGTACTATTATCTCTCCTACTATGCAAGAAACTGAAATACCTGCATTAACAGACTTTTAATTAGTTGAAGAAGATGAAGTATCAACCAACTGTCAAGCACCTAGACTTTCGTATACAAAAAGAGGAATGCGAGTAGCTAATCAACCGTCTTAACACGAAGCTATAATACAGCAACGATACCGAAGTTTACATCTTCATTAATAATAACTAAGCATAATAGCACTTACAAAGTAAAATTAGACTATTGTAATGGACAAACATGGATCTCTAATAAAATCCTAATAGATACAGGAGCATCACAAAGCTATTGTATAACCTTATCCATGGTAATCTCAGCAGCATCAGAATGTAACTTTGTTATCTATGATGGTCAACGAGCAACTGTAAATCAGATGTCTAGAATCATGTTCAAAACTCCTAATTCTACTCTGTTAGAATTTAATTGCTATATTGATCATTCAATCAAAAATGAATTTTACCATATACGCTTATGAATGAATTTCCTTGACCAATATACTAACTATGAGATTGGTCCTATTCATATAACTCTTGTAAATCAACACACTACTATTATTCTTGAACGTCTATGAAGCAACGTGAAATATCTATTCTTACATATATAGATGTAACTGTCAAAGAATTGGACATTACTACCACTGCTTTGATTGACACATGATCCGAAGTAACTTTCTTTCAGGACTTTTTACTTCCAAAATAGGATAAACTCCTAAATGACTGTAAAATTAGAATTAAGGGTGTTCATCCTATTTGTACCTATTTAGATTTGGTTCACAACAATGTTTCCATTATTTTAGGCAACAAAATTCTCACTATATCTACGATTTTACAGTATAACTCTGGTTATGATATTTTATTAGGAAATGATTTCCTAAAACAATTTGCCAAGTTTACACAAACTCCTTATACTATCGTTCTAATTACCAAATGTGGTCACACTTTAAAAATTCCAACTCTTAAACAACCTTACAGAGTGCTTGTGAAGCGTAGTGGACATGATTATGAACAAATCGTACTTCAAATACAAGCACAAAAACCTATTTTTACAATTAATATAATCAAGAAAGGCAGGCCTTTAGCAAAACTAAAAAGAATTTGTTCTGAAAATCCATTGCAATTTTGAAAACCTGAATATCCTCGAGCTAAGATAGAACTAACATAAGAAACTTATATCAAAGAAAAACCAATGCTATACTCTGAAGAAGATATTAAAAAATTTTCTATACAAATAAAAGAATTGTTAGAAAAAGGACTAATCAAACCATCTAATAGAGCATACTCTTCTCCAGCTTTTATGGTAGTTAACGAAGCAGAAAGAAGAAGAGAAAAGGCTAGAATGGTTATCAACTATAAAAAATTAAATCAGTTTACAAAGACAGATAACTATTTTCTACTCAACAAAGAAGTACTAATTAACTTTGTAAAAAACAGAAAATTCTTCTCGAAATTTGATTGCAAATATGGCTTTTGGTAGATTAGAATAGAAGAAACAAGTATTAAATATACAGGTTTTAGTACTCATCAAGGCTTTTATGAATGGATTGTTATGCCCTTTGGACTAAAAAATGCACCAAGAATTTTTCAAAGAAGAATGGATAATGCTTTCAAATATCTTAATAGTTTTCTTGTGGTATATGTAGATGATATTTTAATAAGTTCAGATACTCTTGAAGAATATCGAGAACATCTCAACACATTTCTGGAAACAACTATTAAAGAATTCATTTGCCTTAGTGAGAAAAAAGCTGTAATTGAAAGAGAAAAAATTGAATTTTAGGTTTTGAAGTTGGCACAAATGGAATTAGTTTACAACCACATATCTCTCGAAAAATTACGAAATATCTAGACCAACTACGAACAAAGAAACAAATTCAAGATTTCTTAGGATTATTGAACTATGCTAGTACTTATATTCTAGACTTAGCCCAAAAAAAAAAAGATTTGCAAAATCTACTCCGAAAAAATAATACTCTTGGCTGGTCAGAAAAACATACAGAAATTGTAAAAAAATTAAAAGAGAAATGTCAACAACTTCCTAGCCTTAGACTCCCTGAACCTGAAGATGACTTATTTCTTTAAACAGGCGCATCTGACAAAACATGGGCATCAGTTTTGAAGACAGATTTAAATAAAATTTGTAGTTATCATAGCGGAACTTTTTCTGAACGTGAAGAAAATTATAATACTATGGAAAAGAAACTATTAGCAATTATTAGAGGAATTACTAAATGGAGACTCTTTTTATTACCGAAGCCATTTAAAGTCTTAACAGATAATCAAGCAGCAACCACTTTTATTAAACAAGCTTTAGACAATGGACCTCACATGCGTAAATTACATCAATGGCAGGTTTTTTAATCTCAGTTTAATGCTGTATATGAGCATGCTGCAAGTAAAAATAATTTTATTGCAGACTATTTAACAAGAGAACATAAGTTCAACAAACAAAGGCAAAGCGCCAATGGAACAAGTGGATAACACCCAGCTAATCCAGAACTTTGAAGACGTTCTCATAAACATTAATGAGTACTGTAAAGCTGTTAATGAAAAAATTAAAGTCATGAGGAAATTATTGTAGATCTCAGAGCTGATCTTGGAAAAGCTCGAGAGCTAACAACATACTTCCATCGA
>NCQT01051592.1:3326-14487 GCA_002740465.1 Stenocereus thurberi | reverse complement strand
AAAAAAAAAAAAAAAAGTGAAGGAAGGGGGTATTTATGCATTACAATTTGTGAAGAATTAGAGCACAAAATGGAGGCACAAGTGACATAGGAGTAGGTTTTAGAGAATCTGCATTAAAAACAAAAACAATTGGAAAACTTAGCCTAGTTGGATTCGAACAAGGGACTCCTAAGGTAACTAGAATTACTTTAACAAACAACACAATTTTCTTCCTCAATACCAATTTCAATCTAAATTAATATCTTCCTGCTTTACATGGAAACAAATAATACTCTAACCCTTCGGCTTCCCCACCCTTTCGCCAGGCTCGGCGGCTGGAAAATATGGATGTCCCGTGGAAGTTCTATGCATAGGCAGTAGCACACATGGACGGAGATTTCGGTATGTTACGATCCAATTGCAAGGTATGAGACTTGAGTCCTACATCCATCATATGCAGGGTTGATGTGGGGTTTATATAGGCTTTGGGTTCTCCCTACCCTTGAGCTAGCTTTTGGATGGGCTCTTCCAAAGACCTATATCAATTAGTATCAGAGCTACTACTATGTGTCCGGACCCTGAGTCATGAAAAGGGCTACCTAAAGAGAGGGCTACCTGTGTAATAGAGTGAAGCTATCTCGAAAGGAGAAAAGGCCTACCTAATTACCAGAGTGAAGTTACCTAAAGTGAAGCCGTCGGGATGACGGTTGCGGAGCGTGGTGGATTATTACGGTCCAATTGCAAGGTATGAGACTTAAGTCCCACATCAATCATATGGGGGGTTCATGTGGGGTTTATATAGGCTTTGGGTTCTGCCAACCCTTAAGCTACCTTTTGGGATGGGCTCTTCCCAAGACCTATATCACGGTACTCTGGTGATTTTTATAGTTCTATTCCCTTCGCAAAACCCAATGGCTGCACTGCTGGTTCTTACAATGATCTGGTGCAGCAAGTCTCCCTTCATGTACAAGAATAATAATGCCTCTTCTTTTCTATTAAGAATAGGATATTCATATTTTCAATATGAGTTGTATTTGGTTTCCAATTCTTGTATTGCCTTTCCTAACTCAAGTAGAACTAGGGTGCAAGCTGTATAAATTCTCATGTAATTCGCATAGCCAGGCAGATGAATATACAACCTCATGGCAAGCTTGATACATGAGGAGCTTAAATTATTCACTCCCAAAATATTTTCTATATGGTATCAGAGCTATACCTGGTGAAAAGAAATTCATGATTGATAATCAGTCACCTTACTATCTGCACCCATCTGAAGTGCCAGGAGTTGTTATCATTTCGATCATCTTCAATGGTAAGAATTTCGATCTATGGAAGAAGGCGGTATGAACTGCAATAAAATCTAAAAACAAACTAGGGTTCATAGACGGAACTGTAGCCAAACTGACACCCAAACAAGATGAGGATCATAGTGAATTGGTAGCCTGGGAGATGGCCAATTTCATGATCTGCTCATGGATTCTAAATGTAATCGACCCTAAGCTTCATGTGAGCATGGCCTACATAGATATGGCCTACGCCATGCGGGACAATCTAAACAAAAGGTATGCTATTGCAAACACTCCTAAAATTCATCAACTAAAAGCAAATCTTTCATCTTGTAAACAAGAGGGTCTTGAGGTTGTGAATTTTACAACACGCTAATGGGGATGTGGAATGAGTTAGAAAACTATGTAAAGGTTCCCCACTGTACATGCGGTAAGTGTGAATGTAAGGTCGGTGCGATGAAGATGATAAATGATGAAAAGACTTATCAGTTTTTAATGGGCTTAAATGATGAGTCTTTCTCAGCCGTACGCATCAAGTTCTTGCGTGTGACCCTTTACCATCCATTGATACTATTTTTAACATAATACAACAAGAAGAAAATCACAAACGTATCATGATGGAAAGGGATCGTTGTGCTGTGCATGGAGTAGCCTTCGCAGCAAGAGTACAACCGGCCTCGAATGAGAAGCCCACATGCAAACATTCTGGAAAATATGGGCACGATGAGACAAACTGTGACGAAGTTATAGGCTATCCACCAGGATGGGCGAGTTGAGGACGAGGCCGCGGAGGCTGTGGGGGACGTATGATGCGTGGTGGTAGGACTGGAGGTAGGGGTCGTGGCACTGGGCGCGAGACGGCTCACACCACAGTGAACGGGACCAAGGTAGAAGCTAGCAGTAGCAGTACAGCTGCAGCCCCGACGCAGGTGTCCATCCCGGGATTGACTTCAGAGCAAATTCAACGCCTTCTGAGACTCATTGAAGTTCCTAAATCCAATTATGATTAACTTTCAGGTAAAGTTATGTGGATGTTCGATAGTAGTGCTTCATGCCCCATGACGGGAAACTCGAGCATGTCAGAAGAGACTGAGTCAATCCTACCCATATCCATGGGTCTACGTGATGGAACCAACATGATGGCCTCCCACTAAGGAAGCGTGACTTTAGGAGGAAAATTGAGATTGAGCAACATTCTTTATGTGCCCAGTTTGCAGTGCAACTTAATGTCTATAGCTATGTTATGCAAGGATATGAGATGTTTGGCTATCTTTTATGTTGATGCTTGTGTGTTACAGGACCGCACTTGAGGATTCAGATTGGTGCGGGTGAGCAACGTGAAGGAGTCCACTATTACAAGTACGGGTCATTGGGAAAGAGCCAAGTGAATGCCATCAACTCTATTACCTGTGGCATATTAGGACATCCACCCAGTGAAGTGCTATATCTTCTTCCTAGCAGTTTAGGACTAAATCATCATAGGAATAAACATGATATACGTGAAATATGTTTTCATGCAAAGCAAACTTGTGAACAGTTTTTTGTGAGTCAGAATAAAGCTGAATGTGTGTTTGAACTTATTCACTGTGACATTTGGGGTCCCTATAAGGTACCCTCTTCTAGTGGTGCCCACTATTTCCTAACAATAGTTGATGATGCTGGCCGAGCAACATGGGTTTACTTGATAAGAGAGAAAGGAGAAGCAAGTCAACTACTAAAGAATTTCATTATCATGGCAAAAACCAATTTGGGAAAGGTGTGAAGGTTGCAAGGAGTGATAATAGACCTGAATTTACGTCAAATCTAATGAAAGCCTACTATTTAGAAAACAGAATTTTGCATCAAACTAACTGTGTTGACACACCACAATAAAATGGTAAGGTGGAACGAAAACATAGGCATGTTCTGAATGTGCCCCGGGCCCTTTTATTTCAAGGTAACCTACCGATAAAGTTTTAAGGAGAATGTGTTCTTACGGCAGCTCATTTGATAAATAGAACACCAAGCAAACTGTTGTTAGAGAAGACACCTTATGAGATATTATATCATGAAAGGCCTTCATATGATCATGTATGGGTCTTTAGAGCATTATGCTTTGCACAAAATAGACTGAAGACCAAAGATAAAGTTGTATCCAGTAGTAGGAGGTGCCTCTTTGTAGGATATCCATTTGGCCAAAAGGGTTGGAGGTTATATGATTTAGAGACACATGAATTTTTTGTGGGTAGGGATGTGGTCTTTCATGAGCATGTCTTCCCATTTGCTCAAAGTACTAAGGAACAACATGAAGAAGCAGGCAGAAGGTTACGAAACAATGATCTAGCACTGGTTCCAATTTTACTGACTGACGAAGAGGAGACCAGAGAAAGGGGGAGCATAGGAGTCCAACCCATAACTGAGACTGGGCCTAACCATTCCCAGAATTCAGCTTTGGGCCTTTCCACGACTGGGCAACATAACACGCCAAGTTCTCCAGAGAGGGCCTAGACCGCTAATGAACAGGTCTGCATTGAACAATCAGGACTGGCCCAAGAGTGTGTCCAGTCTGTAGGAAATCAGGCCCACACCGAACAGGCCAGGGGGAGACCGTCGAGCAGCATCATAAAGCACATCGACTAGTTCGAGCCAAAAGGCATCCAGCCCGGTTCGATATTTTTTGTGTTATAATGCTTGGGCCAATGACCCAAGCGATGACTCTTCCATCGCTAACCCGCCCCACATGAAATCCTTCGGTACGCATTATCCTATAGCAAACTATGTATCATATGAAAGATTTAATGCATCTCATAAAATTTTTATAGCTACTATAACAAAAGTGGTGGAGCCCAAGTGCTTCCAGGAAGCAGTAAAAGATCCTCTCTAACGAAAAGCGATGACTAAAGAAATATAGGTCTTGGAAGAAAACAAAACATGGTTAGTGGAAGACCTACCTCCAGGAAAGAAACTCATCAGCTGCATATGGGTTTACCGGTTGAAATACAATTCAGATGGGAGTATTCAGCAATATAAGGCCCGCCTAGTAGGTCGTCACGATTACTAGGTTAGAGGATTCGACTACAATGAAGCCTTTGCACCTATTGCTAAAATGAAAAGTGTAAGGTGTTTCCTAGCAGTTGCAGTTGCAAGAGGATGTGAACTACACCAGATGGACGTAAATAACGCATTTTTGCATGCTGATTTAGAAGAAGACGTCTTTATGAAGATGCCTCCAGGTTTCTCCCCATTCGGTGACAATAAAGTATGCCACCTTAAGAAATCATTGTATGGATTACGGCAAGCTCCATGACAGTGGTTTGCAAAACTCTCTTCAAAATTATATGAATATGGGTTTGTTCGATCTTATACGTACTATTCGTTGTTTGTTTATCATAAGGGAGGCATTTTCATGGCATTGTTGGTTTATGTTGACGGTATTATACTCACTAGCAACAACACTCAAGCCTCCAAAGCATTTAAAGAATATCTTCATGTATGTTTTAGCATAAAAGACTAAGGGGGTTTGAAGTACTTCCTTGGGATTGAGTGGCTAGGGGACCCGAGGGCACATGTTTGTGTCAACGCAAATATGCCTTAGAAATTATCGATGAATGTGGACTATTGGGTGCAAAACCTGTTGATTTTCCTCTCGAAGAAAACCACAAGTTAGCATTGGCCATGGGAAGATATTTGAATGACGCTGCTAGATATCGCAGGTTAGTGGGAAGAGTTACCTATCTCACTATTATAAGGCCCGAACTCACATATGCCGTGCATATTTTATCCCAGTTTATGCAATCACCCAAAGAAGAACACATAGAGGCAGCACGTTGAGTCCTTCGTTACCTTAAGGGCAGCGTAGGCGAAGGAATTTTTCTTTAGGCAAAGAATAATCTGCAACTTTATGAGTTTTGTGATTCTGACTGGGGGGAATGTCCACTATCCTGAAGGTCATTGACAGGATATTCTCTTGGAGGATCTCCTAACTCTTGGAAAATTAAGAAATAAGCCACTGTGTCTCGATCATCAACAGAAGCTGAATACAGGGCAATGGCTATGGCCACTAGCGAACCAGTGTGGATACGTAGTCTTCTAGCATCATTGGGTGTCTTTCTTACACAACCAATGAAGCTTTATTGTGATAGCCAAGCAGCCCTACATATTGCAAGGAACCCGGTTTTTCATGAACGGACAAAACACATTGAGCTTGATTGTCACTTTGTCCGTGAAAAATTAGTAGCTGGTTTGCTTACTCTCATACATGTAATTTCTCAACATCGACCTGCTGATATCTTTACTAAGGCACTAGGAAAGAGGCAATTTCAGTATCTCAAAAGCAAGTTGGGCATGGTCAATCTGCATGCTCCAACTTGAGGGGGAGTATTTGGAATATGATTAATATTTCCAATTTGTGTTGTATTTGGTTTCCAATTCTTGTATTGCCTTTCCTAACTCAACTAGAACTAGGGTGCAATCTGTATAAATTCTCATGTAATTCGCATTGCCAGGTAGATGAATATACAACCTCACGGCAAGCTTGATACCTGAGGAGCTTAAATTATTCACTCCAAAAATATTTTCTACATTTTTCTATTCTTATCTACACATGATGTAGAAAGATTAGATATAGCAGGGTTAACTTGAACCACAATGAAACTTTTTCGATTAGATCTTAGGTTAAGAACAATCGTCCAGCTATTTCTCATAATAAAAGAAGTATAAAACAATTCAATAAGGAATGTTGCTGTAATTCATAAAAAGCCATCTCGAAAAGACTTTTCTAGCTATCATAAAGAAGATGTAACATAAATAAATAGTTAAAAGTGTACATTCCCTCCCAATCTTCCTCAGTTCCTATTTTTTGCTTTCATCAATATTATCCACGCTAACAAATCAGTGTGGTATGCTAATTCGGTGGCCGCTTCTAACATCATCCTAGTTCCACACTGTTCCGTACTGCTAGTCCCTCCCCGGAGTGCCTCGTTGAACTTTCTGAGCCCACCCCAACGTTTGGTGGGCTTTATGCTTTCTTAGGCTCACCCACCAGCCCATTTCCAGCTTTTCCCGAGTGCCTTTTACCTTATCCACTTTTGGGCCGCAGTGTACAAGCACAGCTAACCAAGCTCCCTCCCCCTCGGTGGCCCCCACACTCCCTTCACCACTTGCCAGCCCATCTGCCGCTCCAGCCAAGCCCACAAATCCGCAGTAGCTTACTGCATCCTCTCCTGGATAAAGAGCTCCCTCGCCTAGCCCAATGTCTGTATCCTATCCACAGCATATACCGCTCCCCATAACTCCGCTTCACCTATGGCCCAACCCTTCACTCCCTTTCTTTCTCAGCCGAGTGTCTAGCCTATAAACCAATACCCCATAATCTTTCATGCTAAGAGTGGAATTAGAAAACCTAAGCCGGTTTTGTCTCTTGACACCGACATTGTTGGTCTTGACCATACATCTTTTAAACATGCTTCAAAAGATCCTAAGTGGCAAGAGGATATGACTGAGGCATATAATACCTTATTGGCGAATGAGACCTAAGCATTGGTTCCACCCTAGTCGGGACAAAATCTAGTGGGTTGTAAATGGATCTATAAAGTTAAATTTAATTCTGATAAATCTGTGGAACGGTACAAGGCATGGGTGTTTGCTTTTGGCAATCACCAATAGGTTGGCATTGATTACCATGAAACCTTTAGTACAAGTGTAAAGCCCTCCACCATTCGACTCATGCTATCTTTAGGCCTTACTTTTGGTTGGTCTATATGACAACTGGACATTAAGAATGCCTTTCTTCATGGCATTCTTATAGAGGAAGTTTATATGCGTCAGTCACCTGGATTTGTTCTTCCTCAACTTCCTCATCATGTCTGTAAGCTTAAGAAAGCTATTTGTAGCCTCAAACATGCTCCTAGAGTCTGGCTCTATAAATTCAGTAGTTTCCTACTATCTCATGGTTTCACTTGCTCTCCTGTTGACACATCCATGTTTGTCTATCATCATGGTTCTAGCACTATGATTTTGTTTCTTTATGTTGATAACATAATACTTACTGATATTTCCACCTCTGTCTTTCATAACTTTATTTATCTTCTTTTTTCATCAATTTGCTATGAAAGACTTAGGTGACCCTCATTATCTTTTTGAGTGTTCAGGTGGTACGAACTCCTAAGGGCATATTCTTGACCCAACATAAATATGTTCATGATCTTATTCGTAAGTTTCATGTGCATACTGCTAAACCTATTCGTACTCCATATCCCTTCTCAACCTTGTTAACCCTTACAAATGGGGAGTTACTTGCAGAAATATAGGAGTACGGTAGGCGCATTGCAATATTTGGCTATGACGAAACCTGATATTGCATATGTTATTCATGTTGTTTCTCAATATATGCGTGCTCCTTGCACTACTCACCTCCACCTTGTCAAGCGCATTTTCAGATATTTATAGGGAACTCTGAATTTTGGCTTGCAGCTTCGTACCCCTTCCACTCCTTTTATGACCGTGGCCTAATTAGATGCCGATTGGGTGAGTTGCAAGGATTCTTGTCATTCTCTGATAGGTTATGCAGTATTTTTGGAACAAACCTTATTCCCTGGCTCTCCAAGGAGCAACCAACTGTTTCTAAGTCTTCAATTAAAGCTGACTGTCACATTGTTGCTTACACAGTTACTGAAGCAATATGGATTCGTAAGCTTCTTCATGATCTTGGCATTCACCTTTCATCTCCTACAAAGGTGTAGTACAATAACATCGGTGCCTCCTACATGGTTGTGAATCCGATAAAACATAATCGTTGTAAACACTTAGCGGTTGACTATCATTTTGTACATGACTATGTTGCTCATAAGGATCTTCTAGTCTGCTATATTCCTACTAAGCTTCAGTCAATAGACATTTTCACAAAAGGGTTGTTTTCTAAGTTATTTGATTTTTTTCAGCAACAATCTATTAGTACGGTCCTCCCCAAAGATTGAGGGAGCGTAATAGTGTGCATAGGACAAATATATAACTTTTGTATTCCTTGAATGTTATATATATAGTGCCAAACTCTCTAATTGGGTCAGAGCCTTAACTTACATTCACAACAGTGTTCATGATCAATTTGATAATTTCTTTTTTCTTGTTTGATTTTTTTCCTTTTATTTTCCCTTTGGTATTGCAAAATTATGACATCGTGGTGGGAGACATATCCATAATAGCCACCACAACAACTGTAGATTCTACTATATCATTCACAAAATCTGAGGTGACAATGGTTGTTCCTATGAAAAACGAGAAGGATAGTGCATGTGAAAGCATTGACTTGGGATCTATGGGTGGCAAGCTTATGTGCGTTCATTTGGGTCCTTAAGCATCCTGTAAACAAAGACTTTAAAGGGCCTCCCTTGCATTAAGTTGGCACGACTCTCTTTTTCTCATTTTCCATGGCAGTCTTTGCACAAATTGAGTTTCTGCTTCACATCAGAATGAGAAAAGCAACAAATATTAGTGCTTGATGTTTGTGCTGCTATTTATGCAGGAGAGAATGTGTTAAGCAATTGACTCGATTTGTTTTCATTATTTGGGTGTTTGTTGTTCTTGTCTTAACTCAAAGCTACACCAGCGGTTTGACTTATGAGAAAACACAGTTTATGAATAATTGGCTCTGGTTATGAGAGAGCCCTGGGTCCGTATATATACTCAATAATGTCACAAGAAAAGTATTTACATATCTTCCTACCATAATACTTTCCTACATTATAATGATACTTTCTTCCATTACGTCCCCTCAATCTGTAAGGGTGGATCGACAGAAAAATTGAATTTCAAAAACAAAAATCCATTTACAGGAAGTGATTTGGTAAAAAATGTCTGCTAGCTGAAACTGAGTAGGAACATAACGAACAACTAAGTCACCATGAGAGACCTGTTCATGAAAGAAATGATAGTCCACTTGAATATGTTTACTGCGATTATGACGCATAGGATTAGTAGTAATGTATGTAGCAGAGATGTTATCACACAAAACCTACACTGGAGAATAGAAAACAATGCCCTCGAATCCAGAGTGTCTCAGTGATAATGTAAGCAATAGCATGATGCTCAGCTTTAGTGGAGGATTTGGAAACGGAAGGTTGCTTCTTGGAATGCCAGGATACAAGGTTAGGACCTAGGAAAATAGCATAACCTGTGGTAGATCGAGAATTATCCGGACAGCCCGCCTAGTTTACATCTGAATAAGCTAAGACCACAGATAGCTACTTGGCCTTCTTTTGTGTAAGACCGTGATCAATAGTGTCCTATAAATAACAAAAAATCCTCTGGACCACAGACAAGTGAGTAGCATGAAGAGCATCCATAAACTGAGAAACAAGATTCACAATATAGGATATGTCAGACCTAGTCATAGTTAGGTTTGCAAAGCTCCTACCATGCTCCGATATTCAATAGGATCTGGAAGTAAATCCCCATCTGTAAGTGATAACGTGGTCCGAGAAGGAAGTAGTGTACGGATGGGTTTGAATTTGTGAATTTGAAATTTGGTGAGAAGATATTGAACATATTTGGATTGAGACAGGAAGAGAGTGTCTGTAGGCCATACAACCTGTACCCTAGAAAATAATGAAGGTCATCAAGATCCTTTATAAGAAACTGGATAGAGAGGAGACGAATGATATGATGTAAGAGAGAAGGGGAGCTGCTGGTGAAAATAATATCATCTACATATAGAAGAAGAATAAGGACGACATTGGGCAGTGCGACTGCAAGTGAAGCCCAAGGATAGGAGATAACTACTAAGCTTATGAAACTAGGCTCGAGGGGCCTCTTTTAAGCTGTAGAGTGATTTTGTTAGCCTGTAAACATGAGTGGGGAAATCAGGATGGACGAAGCCCTGCGGTTGGGTCATATAGACCTCTTTGTGAAGATCACCATGTAGAAAGACGTTCTTCACATCAAGTTGGCGAATAACTCAACTGTAAGTGACAGCAAGGGTAAGGACAATACGAATAGTAGTGGGCTTCACAACAAGACTAAGGTCTCATTATAATATAGTCCAGCAAGCTGATCGAAGCCTCTAATAACCAAACGCGCTTCTGGCGTTCAATGGACCCATTAGAGTTATATTTTATATGATAAACCCACTTACAGCTTAACAAGTTCATGCCAGGATGGTATGGAACTAGACGCCAAGTGTCATTTTGAACAACTGCATTAAACTCTTCTGCCATAACCATGTGCCATTTTTCATCCTTGGAGGCTTAAGTATACGAGGTCGGTTCAGACTCATCACAAAGTGTATATAAGGACAAGATAGTGCGGGGCTTCACAATGCCAGAGCGGGAGCACGTTTGCATAGGATGGTGAGAAGCAAATGATTGACAAAGGAGGGGGATATGAGAGGAACCAAGGATACAGAGGGGGAACATCGACTGAGCTCAGGTGAGGTAGCGTTAGCCGCTCCCTGGGAGGGACTTAGAGATGACACAGGAGACATGGGATCGGAGGATAATGATGGCAAGGGAGATGGGCTAGGCACAACGGGTCGGAGAATATAGACAAGGACGGAGCGGACGAAGAGGTTAACACAGCGGGGGAAGAGGGCTGACTGTGGGAGGTGGGCCCAAGAGAGTCCCGTATGACAGGGTTAGTCTCAGGTTGGGCTGGGGAGGGAGGGGTGGTAAGGACAACCAACTATAGAGCAGAGACATTTTGAGCCCTAGACACCGGAGATTGTAGGTCAGGATAAGGGAAGACATCCTCATGGAATAGAACATGGCGACTAATGTAGACCCGACCCATAGTTGGATCTAGACACCGGTAGCCTTTATAATGTGAAGCATATCTAAGGAAAACACATCGTTTTGACCGTGGGGCCAATTTATGTTATTGAGTTAAGAGCATGGGAAAGTACTCACACCCAAACACACGCAAAAAGG